>VXAL01018416.1:109006-120107 GCA_013399475.1 Chauna torquata
TTTAACTGTCGTTGCGTCTTCTTTTTTTTTTTTTTTTTTGTTGATATAACACTAAATGAAAGAGCTAAACTGTAACACATTAAGTGAAATATTGATTCTTTAGCACATATGTTCCTATCCATGTATGTGTATATATATGTCAAAATTGTAGTTGTCATCAACGATGAGAAAACTGTATGAATAGAAAGAGGTATGTTACAGACCCTCTATCACCAAGGCATTTTTTATCTTTGTGCTATTATTGACAGCCTGAGTTTTCCTGAAAGTTAGTTGCTGTATTTTTTTTTTTAATTGATTTGCTTATGCTTGCTTAATGTTGGTGGGTTTTAGTTACAACTGAAGCGTTTTCTGTGTCAATGAACCGAAATTGACATAAGCAGCAAGACTGCAGTCCTCATTTTGGTTAGTCAATGTGTCTCAGCTGTGGTCTGACCAAAGAACTGTTAGGAGTGACAAAGAGTTTCTCATGATTGAATCTAAAGCATCAGCTGGGAGTTTTTTATTCTTTTTCCACACTGAAGAGTGAAGTGGGTATAGAGAAGTCAAACTTTCTTAGTTCCTGTTACCAAATATATTTTAAAAAGCCTGTAGTTTATCAGTAGTGGTGCCAGCCTTAGTCATTCTTCGTGCATTTAGCTTATGGCCACTGCACAGGCAGTTGGATAGCTCATAAGCTGGCCTAGTACAAGCATACAACAGAGAAATTCTTGCCAGATCTCTGCAAATGGTAGGCTTCTGTCCAGATCCAGATAAAGTGTATTTTGCTGGGTCTTCACCAAGCTCCTGGATACCCTGTCTCCTCTGTTCCTTCACAGGAAGCAGCTGCAGGAGGCTCGATGTTGCACTTAGCTGAGAAGGCTTCATGCAATGTTTGGACTTCATATCAGAGCAAAAGTTGGTGTACTGCTTCTTACAGGGGATCCTAGTAAAATTGTCTGCCTGACTATTCGTAGGCATAATCCAGCACTTATTTCTAATTCTACCCATGATTTTTTATATTAGAAAAACCCTGTACCTCACATGCTCCACATTTTGCCGCTAATGGTGTTGACATTTACAGTACTGCCTGTGATGAGTATCCTACTAGGCCAGAAAAGGAAGTTGCTGTTTTAATTTCCTCCTCCGGGNACCTCTAAAAACATCTTTTTTTTTTTTTTTTCCTCAAAAATCTCTCCCCCCCTCCAAAAAAAAAAAAAAAAAAAAAAGTATATTTTGTGAAATCACGGAGGTGAGTAGCTGCAGACATGATTTCAAAAGGGCGATGGGGAACATGATTGCATGAATCAAAAGTAGGAGTTTAATAAAGTGGTGGGATGGGACTGCAAGTGACCGTTCCTTCTGTGACTAGTTGTGTTAGGAGGTTAGATTTAGCTAAAGCTCTGAGGATTTTAAAATGCAGGTCAACAGCTCGTCTGCTGTGCAGTAATTATATTTCTCTTGCATCAACTAGGTTGCTGGTTGTCTTAGATGGCTGGACAATAAGGTTTTTCTTGCTTCTACAAGACCTAGTAGCTATAACTCCTGCTGAGGAGGGTGACTGATGTCGCACTGCTGTAACAGCAATGATTATATACAGATCTGACAGTGAAGCAGTACGCAAGGACAGTGTAAGTCTGTTGAAGCTTTTGAAATTAAGCCATATGTAGTGTATGCTTTACGGGAACAACACTTTTTAAAAAACCCTTTGCTCCCCAGAACAGCATGAGCAATTCATTTACAGGCTAGCAATGTTGTACCTGTTGTTGCTTTTTAGACAGAAGATCAATGAATATGAGTAACTTGAAAAACTAACAACCTTTTGATGCCCACTGTTGGGCAGAGCCAGAGAATTGACTTTGCATTGAGAGAATCACAGGAGAAGTTGGTATCTGTCTTTACTCATTACTGATGTCAGTGGGCAGTAACTAAGTAGACATACTTGAGAACTAATGATGCTTTATATAACCATTGCCACCTGCAGTGTCAAGGCTCTAGATTTCTTGTAGCTCATTTATGTCTGATAAGCTAAAAAACTTGTCCCAAATTGCTTCTTTGTTAGAAGTAAACAGCTAGAACACCTTTTGGCAATCAATACCTTTCTTCAGCACCAGATTAGAGACAAAATAGAACCTATTAAGGATGCATGAAAATAAAGTGGTAGCACATCGCTATGCTTGTAAATCTGGCCCTTCTAACATCATTTCAGGAAAGCACCCATTTGTGGCCTGTTACCATAACTTAACCTACCTATTGTGTTTTCATTTTTTATATGAGCTTTTCATTCAATTTTTTTCTTTGGCGTTACTGTTACTGATTTCATTGGGATCTGCTACACGTTCAGCTTTTTCAAAAATGTGGGTCTATAAAGGCAGTACTGTGAAAGGATCAGAACTCAAGTGTTATGCTGGTGTAGAGTATTCCTTCCAACTGCCTTTGTAATATGCTGTAAAGCATGAACAATAGATAACATTTAAAAATTATTTCTCTTACATTAGTATCTGATATTCTCTATCCTGTTATAATGCTCTAATATGATTTTGATACGGGTCCATTCATATAAAATACAGACAATTGCTATATGATATAATGACAGAACCCATTCTGCCCTATACATCGTGGGATATTACACTGTGTTGTAATGAGCATGACATATGCAGTAAACTAATAGTTTTTAGTTGGAGTGAGGGATACACTGGGGAAAGCAACAAAGAAAGTCTTGTTCTAAAACAAAACTCTTAAAAAGGTAACAAAATGAAATATGTTGATTGCATTTCAGTCTCACTGTCAACTCTCCTAATTCAGCAAGACTGCTAACAAGACAGCAAAGCTGATTGTTCAATTATGTGCCTTGGAAAAGAAAAAACCCTCTTTTGTGATTGTGCATGTGGTTAATTATTATTATTTCTTTGTTGCATATTCTATTAGTGTGCTCCCAGGTGTATTTTAGAAGTGAAAGGGGAAATCCTTGCTTTGCTGAAGTCTGTTGGAATTTTGCCGCTGGCTTCAGTGATGAAGTGTGTCGTGGTTTCACCAAAAAAAGCCCAGCTGTCAAATCTGATTAATGAGGTCTTACTTTGACTTTTGCTAGGATGTATATACATCCCAGTATGTAAGAGGGTTGTGAAAACAGGGCATGGATTTTCACCATAAATACAATACATAGCAGGCATGCATGATGAAATTACAGACAAGCATGACATTGATAAGTCAGATGTATAATCCAGAAAACATCAAGTAGGGACAGAAAGTATTATTGTATCTGTATATAGCGTAAATGAGGCTATTATTGATGTTCATGGTTCAAAAGATTTGTTAAAAACAATGGAAAAGGTTCAGAGAAAGGCTACAGGAATAAGTGGTAAAGTTAAGATCTTACCCTATTTTTCACATCCAGATGTAGTATAAGAAATGAAATGACATATGCCTACATTAATGTTTCTGGAAAAGTGATTTGTAATAGGTAACTTAATATACAAAAAGGTAGAAAATAGTATCCAGTACGTTTAGAATAGAAACTACTTTACTAGGAACAATTAGCAATAATTGACATCAGTGATGACATAATGATTTTTCCAGGAAATAATGCTGGTGATTCAGTCATTTGAAATTCTATTGGAAGACAGTTCCTTTCTAAAATGTAGGCTGCAGTTTAAAAGAAGTAATGAGTCTAACATGCAAATTGCTAGAAGGCCTCTTGGTGTGCTGGAAGTGAGCTAGGTAGTCATACCTTCAGTCTCTTAAACTAACTACTAACTGACACAGGTACTTTTTTGTTTGTTTGTTTGGCTTGGATAACACTTGCTTCCTTTTAAAATACAGTATTTTGCAAACCATTTCTCACACAAAATTATGCTGTGGACTATTTGAGAGTTAGCTATTCCATCTTCCAAAGTCCCTATGCCTGTTGCATTCAGTGTTATGTGGAACATCAAATATTGAAATAATTAATTGAAAAAAATCATAAATTTAATTCTACCACTGATATTCCAAAATTATTTTAATATTACCATACCTGGATGGAAACAGCTTCACTTTTGAAATGGTGTCAGAAAAATCTTCATGGGAAAATGTTTTTACAGTTACATCATTTTCTCATCAAACTAGTTTTAAAAATAAGAGTAGTCAAGAGCAGATTGCTTGGTTGCGTTTGGATAGTCTTGCTGGCATTTGGATAAAAAGGAGGCACTATGTCAACTCAAATGACATCCAGGTTTTTGTTTGACAGAGAGAAAGAACATTGGCTGTTTTTAACATATGGAAATCTGACACATCCTGCTTTTTTTTTTTAAAAAAAAAAAAAAACACAAACCAGCAATTGAATCCACACTTAATATTAGAATGGCATGTGTTGTTTATCAGCTATTGTTGAAGTTAATTGTATAAAATGATCTGCAGTTGTGCATATCAGAAATAAATGTTAATAATCATGTTACAGCTTTCAGATAGTACAGAGTCTATCTAAAAGTTATGTGAGCATAGATTTTTATAAATCTTTTAGAAAGAAGTATAGCCCCTTTTCTTCCATGAAAATAAGAAAAGACAATGACAACCTAAATTGTAAGAAAGGAGACTATAAAAGTGTGGAGGGCAGCTGTTGTTTCAGAATAGTTGTTTTTAGTATATAATTGAATTTTATTTGTTTTGTGTTATAATGGTTATAGCTATGCTTATTAAAATATTGTAATCCTTTGCGATAATTACTTTTAAAGAGATCTATAGGACAAAAAAGTAATATTATGTAATTCATTCACGCATGCAAACATACTGAAATATAACAAAATCTAAATGAAAATTAAAAAGATTTGAAGATTTTATTCTCTAAGAGGGATATATGCCTTTCTCTTGAAATGATCTTCTCTGTCATACAACCTTCTCAAATTATCTTGGAAAAGCTCCCTGGCTTTATAATGAACCTATCACTTCTTACTAGTGTAAGAATATCCTGTATGTTCAGAATAATGTACGAATAATAATAATAATAATATACGAATAATAATATCCCCTCCCCTGCACCCTCCCCCCAAAGACAGTGGGCAGTATCTTGCTACAGAAACAAGTAAGCCCACTCATTTGCAAATAGGAATTGAGGCAGTATCCCTTACCACCTAATGATAAGCTCATTAAAAATGCATGATATGGAGATTTCTCTTGGAGAGCTTTCTCACAATCAAAAAAGAGAGTTTTTCTTTTCTGTATGTGGTAGGAAAACTTGTGAAAACTCCCTTTCTTATTCCTGAAAATTTTACACCCTGAAGAAGTGACGTGTAAGTGTTTAACCGCTTCAGGGGAAGCTCTTTTTTTTCCCCCAAGAGCGAGGTTTTTCTTCATGCATTTATATTTACAAGACAAATTACAATAGCAGCAGAAAGAACATCTGATGCAGGAGGGAGACACAAAATAATCAATAGGAGGGGAGATGAACTAGATGAATTTGATGCTTAATGAAATGTTATTCCAAAAGTCTGCAGAGCTCAGCAGAATCAGGAAGGCTGGGTATTAGCGTATTCCTATTAAATGTGAGGTGCTATTTGTGGGAGTCACATTCAAACAATGCACTCCGGATAAAATGTACTGTGATCTTGTTTATTTATTTTGCCGAGTTTTGTTTGAATACCAGTTTGAATACCAATGAAGAAAATGTAAAGAGCATATTTTTCTTCACTGTAAACAAGAGGTTAAATCCCTGCACACACAGGAAGAAACCGATACCGTGAGTGATCCTGGGACCCGTACAGGGCCTGGGCATGGCCCTGTCTGGAGGAGGACTTCCCATGCTCAGCCATCTCCGGTGGGGCATAATCCTCCCATAGTCATGGTTGGCCCACCTCAAAGAGAAGCAAGAAGACAAAAGCTGTGTCGATATCACAGAGAATTTCTGAAAATAACCACAGCCTGGTTCAGCTATCCTGTTTCCAGCAGTGGCTTATTTATTTACATGTTTATTCATTTGTTTTGCTTGTCTTTTCTTCTGCCCAAGTGGGAAGATTCCTACTAAGTTTTCAGTGAAAACTGGCTGTCTCCTTCAGACTAAAAGCTTTTCAGTTGTCTTCGGAGAGTTCACTTTCAGAAACCTACTACATACTTCCAAATGACAATTACGTTGAGTATGGATATTGCCTCCCAGTTAGAGTGAAAAGACTTGCTCCCTCATTGTCACCACTGAAAATCACTCAGTGCTTTTCTGTTTTGGCTGAGCTGTGATCATTCTTGTTCCTCTCAGAAACAGTAATATCCTTGTGAGAAATTCTTTTAGCCCTGTTAAACTGGCTCATTTTTGTTGTTGTTGTTTGACTGATTGATTGATTGTTTCTTGAAAACATTTTAAATAAATGCTTATGGAGATTATGAAAAAAAAAATTAAAACTTAAGTCAGTTTGAAATCTCTGGCTTTTTCCTACTGGTTTATATTGCTGAGTAGATATACTGACCAAATTAGGACTGCTTTAATAGGAAAAAACAAGGGTAAGGCCTTAAGAGGTGAAATCCTGACTCAGGAAAAAAACACAAGCTGTTTTCTAGCCTTCACCTTGGAATTACTAATAGGCTGAAAGGAAAGAACTGTGGGTAAATATATCCAACGTCGCTTGTGCATAAAAAATTCCATATTCATTAAAAATTCATCAGTTGGCTTAAATGGTTGATTTGATGAATTTCTGAGATACAACATTAGACCTTGAATTTCCATAATGTTGGTACAGAAAAAAAATATTTTGGAAAGAATATAAATTAACATGTTTGAGTTATTTATCACATTGATGTATTTTTTAATGGATAAACATATTTTTCCATAACTTGATGTGATTTTTCCCTTTGGAGAGCACATACATCTTTATGCACACAAAGATCTAAAAGGGTAAATTTGGTACTTTTGATTAGGCTGCTTATCTTCTAAGCTATAGGATTTTCTAATCCAAGATGTAAATCATTGCAGACAGGAAAATAACTCCTGTTCAAACTTCTATTTGCATCATTGCTGTATAGTGTGAGTTTTGAATACGCCATGACTTTTCAGTGTCAGTGTGGCAGTTTCAGCACCCTAAGATCACTGAAGCAAGAGTCCTAACTATGCAGTAATAAGTTATTTGATTTTTTTCATATTTGCATTTTCAGAGGTACACACATACTAGCAACCTGCGATACTTCAAAATAACTTGATAACATATTTCTACAATTTTCTGTTCCTCTCAGTCTACTGCCATGTTGCTCATAATTTATACTAAATTTAATTCATTATTGCTTTAATTTATTTATAGAACATCTTTTTTCATTTTCTTCAGTAAGTGATGATGATGCTAAGGAGAAAATGCAACACAATATGTACACCTTAAAGTCAAGAAAATGCAGCTCCATCTTCTCCAAAACTGGATTTCATATTTTGTTTCTACTTTCTGCTTTTGTTTCTACTATTGCAGAAAGCATTAGTAAATCAGACTCTCTGGTTCTGTTTTCTGTCTTAAATATAGTATAAACAATTTTTTCCCTGCAATTAAAGTATGGGAGGAAAACAAGCATCAGGTATAAACACTACCAGACAGCATGGAACTTCCACTTTCTCAAGATATTTTTTCTGATATCTAGGGCTGAAAAATCTGAAAACTTGAAGTGTTTACCACCTGGAATTACTGCAAGGTAAATTCCTCTGTATAAGTTGAAACATTCAGTTATGATCATTTAAAAACAAACAAATAGAATAAAAATGGATTCCTTTACTTAAAAGATACCATGACATGTCAGCAATTAAAAAAAAAATAATCATTTATTTGAACATGAAATTCTTTTTATCTCATCTCTTTCACAAACTGCAGGGGTTGCTGTACAGAGAAGACAGCATGTTCATTAAAATTCCTCGGCTGACTAGGGTATGTGATTTCAACAATTCATCATTCAAATTTCAGTAAACAAAACCTCTAAAAGATTGTATTACAACTCATATGTTTACATAGAGTATGAAATAAACTGTATTACACAAATATTTAAGTTTTGGATTTGAGAGACTTTTTGTTCCCTAATGAAAAAGTTTTTGCTAAAAGTACTCCATGAACTCAGTTTAAGTATACTTTATTTAAAGGCAGACATTTTTAATTTTAGTAATATTTCTTTTTAAGTCCATGAAGAGTTCATTTGAAAATATGTTTAAGCACAGGCTTAGTTTGTTATCTGATTCTGCTTAAAATTATGCAGTAGTAAGTGTCTTGACAGTCTGTGACTGAGTGCTCAAACATAGCTCACTCGGTGCAATAGTCATGTTAATTTAAGCATGTCCTCGTGCTTGAGATGGAAGCATAGCATTGTGGCATAAGACCATAGTACTGCAGGACAATTCAGGCCAGCAGGGACCTGAGGAGGTCTCCCATCTGACCCCCTGCCCGAAGAAGGCTCAGCCCTAGGGTCAGACTAGGTTGCTAAGGGCTTTATCCCACGGGGGCTGGAAACTCTCCAAGGAGGGAGATGATACCACCTCCTTGGCCATGGCCCCTCTGCCTGGCTATAAGGATGCCTACACAGTCATGGCATGGGATTTCTGATATCCAGATGCCTTAGGTGTCTTATCTGAAGCAACCTACTTAGCATGTTCCTCTTCTGCAAAACAAACTTTCTATTATTTTCTATGCTTCTATTGCAGATGTATGTTAAGAATAAATATTTTCAAGAATATCAGGTACTCAAATATCTTACCCGTTAGTGACTAAAACACAAAGTATTTTATAGACAGTTGCTGTAAAAGTCTGAAATGAAGATAATCGTGCAAGAAAGTCATGACATACATCATATTTTAACAGTTCTCTGTCAGTTCCATTTTCTGTTCTAATCATAAAAATTTTTCTTCATGCTCTGTGGTAATGGTATGAAGCCTAAGCAAATAGTTGTTAGATATCCACTGGAAGAAAATGAAGTGCTCTGTTACCACTTACAATATAGTTTACTTTCTCTGTTGAGAGGCATGTAGCATTACCACCCACACAGGGTAATGATCCAGTACCTAAGACATAAACTGGACCATTAACTTTGAAAGGATCTAAAATAGGAGAGCTAGGCATGGCATCTCATTTTAGATTCAGTCTTACTGGATTTTGTTTCGGTACTATCTGTCTGCAGTATTTTAACAAATTAGTATATGTAGGGCTTTTGCATGTGACTAATAGTCACATGTACACTCAGAGAAGAATTAAAAATGAAACTGGTTTGGGGAAACTAATTCAAATGGTTCCCACATATTTGGAATCTCTATGGTTGAGGGTAACCAAGCGCATGGGCTGAGGTCCAAATTCCCTATGAGACACACACACACAGAGCTCACAGTATTCATAAATTTAGAATCTAACCTGACAGAAAATGAAATACAGGAACATGAATATACAAGCATACATATTTTTTTATAGGGTTCCTTAAATCTAGTTGTTGATAAAATAAAATTTCTACTATGAACAAAGAATCATATCTTTGGTCAGTCCTCTGTTAATTTAGCAAATCTCAATTTCATCAAATAGGGGCTATCTCTCCAGCGGCTATCTCCCCCGAAAAAGGAGGAATTCATTGCCTCCCCAGAATCTGCAAGGATGACTGGCTAGGGATAGGTGTCTCTGATAGCATTACGAAAAGAGAAAGAAAGCATGTGAGCAAGAGAGCATGCTTCAATTTCTTGTACAGGTCAAGTGAGGAGAATTATACCTGGCCTTAACTTTTGCGGTGAGTGGAGGGGAGGCAAGGTCGCTAGTATCAGGTTTGGACCTGCTTGCTTTCCTTTGTTTCTTCTTTTCTTCTGCTTCTCTCTCTGCTGTTGCTATGTGCAGACCAATATTATGTTAGAAAGCTTACATTGGTTCTTACGGAGTCTTTTTAGATTTACATGTGTTAATAAAAAGGGGCTGTTAACTTAAAAGCTGCTTGGAGCAGTACCAGCAGAGAATAAAAGACTGCAGTTAATCGTGGGCTGAGTGAGGGGAGTAACAGATGGCTTCTTCTCTTGGGAACAAAAATGAGTCTCCAGAGAGCCATCATCTTGGAAATCCCACTCAAAGCAGTATCATCACATACGTGGGGTTGTCCACAGGAGGAGACTGTATTATCATGCTTGGCAGGATTTGCATGATCATGCATTTCCATCCCATGTTCATCACAGGTATTGCAATCCCTGAGCTGGCACAGGTGTGTCCAGCTGACACAGAAGCCCTTGAGACTGACTGCTGATCGAGCCCATCTATTCTTTATTGCTAGCAGCTCCTGCCCGACTCACCCTTAGGCACGTCTGGGCAAACCTCACTGTTGAGCCTTTGTATTTTTGAATCTGACCTTCTACTTCAGCCAGCATGGTGAGCCAGTGGATTGCATGGGTGCAGTCTGGAAAATGCACTGCAAAAGGCTAAGGCCTTTTCTGGACTGCTTTTTCTTGACTGCAGCTTTCAACAAGGTAACCCATTTAACGTCTGTAAAATAATGCATGGTAATGATTACTTGCTTGGGTGTTGCTGTTAGACTATCTTGCTTTTTCGCTAGTGTGCATAGTAATATATAGTAGGATATAACATTTTAAACACGTCAGTATAATTTTACAAGCTGATAACTTTGAGGATTCAAAAGTTCAGTTCAAAACTGAACTGAACTGTGTGGTTTTACAGTTTCACTTGTATGCTTGTAAGCTGTACACTGCCACATCTTACCAAAGAGAGCATTCATTTAGAGAAACTCCAGTGTAAAGAAGCATAATAATAAATAGTAAAAGTCTTACAGGACATAATTAAAAACCCACTAAATTTCTAGACTGTAAAGCTTCATATCCCTCACGCTAAAGTTGGAACGAAAGATTGTATGTGCAGTCCAGCAACATAATCATAGAATCATAGAATCGCTTAGGCTGGACAAGATCTCCAAGATCATCCAGTCCAACCTTTAACCTAGCACTGCCAAGTCCACCACTAAACCATGTCACTAAGCTCTACATCTAAATGTTTTGCAGGCTTCCAGGGATGGTGACTCAACCACTTCCCTGGGCAGCCTGTTCCAATGCTTCACAACCCTTTCAGTGACGAAATTTTTCCTAATATCCAACCTAAACCTCTTCTGGCACAACTTGAGGCCACTTCCTCTTGTCTTCTCAGTTGGCGCTTGGGAGAAGAGACCGATC
>VXAL01018416.1:130120-141448 GCA_013399475.1 Chauna torquata
AAAAAAAAAAAAAAAAAAAAAAAAAAGGAGAGTGGGGGGCAGGCCCCTCAGCCCTCAGAGAATAGTGCTTACTTTTAAAAAGTACCAAGGTACCAAGGCCTTTTGGTGCTTCAAAGTTGCAGGAAAACCTGAGAAGAAGCTGCAAATATTTTATGCAGGACTGTGGATGCTGCATATTTGTTCTCTCTCTATATAGTATGCAATAGCTCAGTCTGCAAAGAGAGAAGACAGATTCTTTCAAAATTCAAAGGTTTGGTCCTTAGAGCCTAAGATAATTACATTTTAATTTTCTTGGTCTGTTCATAGATGAGATATTGTGAGGTGTAATAGAAATGTCTTACGACTTTGCAAGGATACTTCATCAAATCAAATAGTTTTACCTTTGGGGCAGGAGGAAGGGGGAAAGAAAGACAGGGTATTTTTCAATTATTTGAACCAAGTTCTATGATCATTATAAAAAATCAAAAGAAACATAAGAGAAGCTGACATTATACAAAAGCTCACTTCTGAAATATGAAACACAGCAGTGATATCCAAATTCTGTGCAGAAATAAAGAGATTTTCAATTTTTATTATGAAATAAATGTGGCACATATTTATATGCTTACACTCCTTTATGCTGCCTTTTTTGTCTACCCATACAGGCGACGTTTAGTTTAAAAAGGGTCGGGTTTTTTTTTCTCAGATTTGGTTAGAATTTTTTTTCTAAGCAAAAATCAGTGTATTTTGTGTAGAAATTATCTTCCTCAGAAAAATAAAAAAAATTAGTGGTGAACAATGCAAGTTGTGTAGAACTTCAGGAGGGTCTGCTAACACCTCCTGATGCCAAACTCTGTAAAGAAAGAAAGGCCTTTAAATTAAGGAAAATCATGTTTCATTAGTATGTGAACGAGGTAAGTATTAGGTAAGTTTTTACATGAAGAAGTCTTAAAAGTGCTAGGTCAGACAGAATAGAAATAGTAAATGGTTGTACATTAGTTCTTCTGACTATTTGCACTTGTGGATCCTTGCTTTTGTGAAGTCACAATTGTCTGAATTGCTGCGTGTTCTGTCCCTAAAAACAACTATTTCCAACCTGCTGGAGGCCTGTTCTTTTACACCCTGCTCCTCACTTCAGTGCCTCTGCCTCTAAGCAACCTTCAGTTTCCCAGCTTCAGGCTGGGATTCTTCTGTTTGCCATACCCTGAAGTTTGAACAGCTTTCCCCAAAAGCAGTTTCAGTGACGTCAGGGATGATGTGAAATCTGATGGAATAGTTTCTTCTTTTGTGCACAATTTGGAAAATGGTTTGAATTTACTGAGTTCTAGTTCGTAACTTCAGGAGACAAAAAGAAAATCACAATTCCTTCAACAGGAAAGCTGAAAAATGAGGAATGGAATCAATGTCCTTGTAAAGTTTTTTCAGCTTTCAGCTGGAGACACCCTTCTGTTTGGTACCTTAAGGTATACTTAAGAAATGAGGAGGTGAGAAAGATGCTTAGATCCATTATTAGGAAGTTTGTTTATTTCCCAGCAATTGTTTGACTATTATGGCTTACCAATTTCATTTCATTTCATTTCATTTCATTTCATTTCATTTCATTTCATTTCATTTCATAGTAGAAAAAGCTCCTGTGGATATGCAGTCAAACATGGTGTCTTACATCTTATTAATTTCAGCTAGAAAAATATGTATAGGTTCTAAATTATTTCCACCCTTCTCTTCCCCACATTTTACTTTCCCTGGAGGAATCAACTCCACAGGGTATTTTAGACAGTGGAGAAGACTGATACAGAAGTAGCCCCAGGAGTGTTATAAGCAGATTGTCTGTCTGTGATTAGATTGAGATGAACTGTGAGCATGACAGCACACTGCTGGTATTATAAAGAGGACAAGATGCTTTAAAGAGTACATAAACCTGAAGTTGCTGTGCTATTACACAGTCATCCCTGTGCAAAGCGTAGCAGTCAGAGAGCAAACTGAGCCAGGTTCTGACTTTTGTTTGGTGTGGATGAAATTTTCTGTGTCAATGTCATAGCATTTCCAATCAATTTTGGGAAGCAGTGCAGGTTATTGCTCTGTACAAAGATATCTGCTAGAAGTCGAATGGGGCTTGCCTAGCTGCTCTTGGAAGATCGCTGTGTTCCTCCTCACACTGCTGAAACTCCTTACCCCTGAGTTGAGAGGAGGGTATTTCTGAGCACTGTGAATCATTGCATTTCCCTGACGTGATTTGCCAGAGGAATTCAAGTTGTTTGTTCAAACTCTAGAGAGCTCCCAGTGTCACGCGGGGTTGACAGGCGTCTTCAAAGTAAATCATCACTCCAGTATAGGGCCTTAGTGCCTCCAGAGGAAACTGAATGTATTATGCAGATGTAGATACATGCTGAAGATATTGGAAAGCTTGGCATGTAGCCAAGCATGCATACATGATGAGTAAAAATTATTTAATCAAAATATAAGTCAGACAGATGCCTATGAAACAGTGTTACAGCACAAGGAGAGAGATCCTGATCTTTTGGTGAGCTCTGTGATTGTTAGTAAAGGGGCAAAGAAGCACTGATTCTACTGCAGTGGAGTATAGAGCTTTTCTTCTACCGCTTTTATAGGTAGTTTCCAAGTAACACTGTCTTCTGTGATCTTCAGAGGTTTTTAATTACAATATTCTACTGATCTCACAAGGTGAAAAAGAAAATTCACTCCTCTAGTTAAAAACATTATATGTGCTCTCTAAAGCACATAGCCTATACGTACTGCCCACAACAGAAAAGAAAATCGTAAAATGTGGCATCAAAACTAAATGTGGCAGTGTACCCCACTGCCAAATCTAGACCAAAAAAAAAAAAAAAAGGTGTTTATCACAATTATTGTGTCCTGTGCTGATGAGAGAGGGGAAATAAGGTTTTATTGTAATAGACCAATCTATTCCCATTGTTAAGGAATCTCTTGCCAAATAGGCACTGCGTTAGCAGTAACTGTCTCCTTAGAAGATGTTTAATAGGTGACTTCAATGATCCTATATCACAAAATCTGCTTTTACCAGAAAAGAAAAACAAGTCTATGCTGGATCCACAAAATATGGAGTTTCCTGTACTTAAACCTCGAACCAACAGGTATGGATATAAATCTCAATCTGGGGAACTGAAATGTCAAATTTTAATACATACCTCAATACATGACACACACACACACGCCCACCCCCCAAGATGAAGCAGGAGTTCTTAAGACCAGCATCGGAGAAATGGAGCAGCAGGTGCCAAGAGTTTCCTATACAGTGATCTAGCATTTGTCATAAAAATGTCATGTAATAGCATTTTATAGGCATTTTTAAAGAAAAATACCGTCAGCATGTTCAGCCTCTACATTGCTGGATCTCTGTGTTATACACCAACAGAGATTTAAGAAGTATCTGAACACATTTAAGCAGACAATGAGGTGCTGTCTTGCAGCCCATGGTGATGTCTATGCCGTCTGTCAGTGTCTGTAATGCTACATGTGGCTAAGGAAGCACCTGTCCTGAATGTGTTGCTTTTCCTCCTCCTCATTCCTCCAGTAACTGGGAGCTGACCAGTTTGAATCAGATGTGAGAGGGGAGATGCCTGAAAGCTGTCAGATTTGCTCAGGTTTTGTTGAAGTCAGCGGTGGGTGGAGGGTTCCCAGGCCAGCGTCCCGTGGCAAAAAAGGCTGAAACGTGGGCCTAGGGGAGGTCTGCTTTGCTCATCACCGTGCGCGTGCAGCTACAGTGAACTACCAGGCATCAGCACCTCCCGGCTGTAGTCTTCAGACCTATAGGAGGAAATACAGGACACGCGGGGCAAGGAAGGGACAGAAAAAGGAGGACAAATACTAGAAGTGCTGCAGTCGCAGGTGGTTGTAGGAGAAAGCTGGAGTCTCTGCCGTAAGGCACCAGTTGGAGGCCATCTTTCAGTAGCTGCACTTCTCAGAAGGAAAATAGGTTTTCCTCTGTTTTATCTCTGTCTACTGATTTTTCTCTTTTATTGTATAATTTACATTTGTAAGTGTGTGAAAGCAGTAAAAATAAAAATTGACAACCCTGAGCTTTTTTAAAAGGTTTTAGAAAAAATATTTGCACAGGAGTAGGAGAGGAATTACTTTAGCCGCTTTTATAATGGTTTAGTTTTGTTTGTGTGTATTCAAGTTTCCTTTCATTCATTCATTCAGCCCCCAACTGCAGAAAATACTTTTGATACTTTTTGATACTTTTTTTTTTTAAACCCTCCATTTTCAATTGTAGTCTATCTTGTGAGAACTGTGTATCTTTGAAATGATTGCCAGGCTCTTGAAAAACATTTCATCTGAAAACCTGAAACCAGCTAGAAGGTACAGTGTAGCAAATAAATAGGTCACCTCTGGTCTTGGCATGGCGTCACACTGGCTATATTGCTTGTGTTGTGGGAGAATTCTGACTCTTCTGGGAAGAGAAAACTATTTAGAGTTTCCTTTCTGCCACGGTAAGACCTCACTGATGGCAAGCTAGCACTAACTGTTTTTTGAATTACCTCATGAAAAAAACCCACATGATTGCAAGATATCTCTGGACCTACACAGAATGCACCGTAGGGGAAGCAAACAATATTTCCTGTAGGTATTTTTTATAACCTGTAGATTTACGCCATGCCTTTGAACATTCTCAGAGATACCAGATAGATTTACCTACAGTTGTTCTTCCAAGATTTCTCATCATCTGGGTTTGATTTGCACACCCAGAGATGGTCCCCTGTGAGCTCCTAAAAGACAGAGTCTTGTACGTTTTACACAAATGTGCAGGTGACATTCTCTCAGATAGGACTTTAAAGTATTTAGATATACATATATTAATTGATTACTGGATGGTTTTGTAGGCTAATAAGGTTGTCAATAAAGTTGACAGGCCAAGGTGTGCCCTACACAACAATGAGTAAGATCCTGCCCTCTGTAAGATAACTCAATGTTTGATTCCCCATGGCATAAAACAAATCTGAAACTACCTTATCTCTTAGGCTACCTGGGTATGTTCGCTGTCTCTGAGAACATTATCATGCCACCATGGTGGACCCAGTGCCGATATTAGGCTCTGCAGAGTGGTCCTAAGCCACTACAGATTCTTCACTACTGAAATAGCTGTGCCGATTGCCTATCCACTTTCAAGTGTGCTGTTCATAACTGTGCTGCATTTCTGTAACTGATAAAGTCAAACCAGAGTTGCCTGTTTCTGCTAAATGTTCTGCACAAAGAAAAGATGGGGTTGAATGAACCAAAACCATACAGGCTGAACCTACTGTAATCTTCTACCTATGCATGTGCAGGTGTGAAGATACACTGAAGAAAAGAAAAAAGTTTCCCCTCTTAGAGAAAGGGGTAACTTCATGCCTTTTTCTGCTGTGCAACAATCCAGGTCAAAACTGAGAAATGCCTTTTTTGACTGGAGGGCAGGCTGAAGATCAATATGCAAGGAATGGCATTTCAGCCAACAATTTGACTTAGTGGGACCTACAACCTAAGCCATCTAGATCTTGAAATTATTTTTTGGCTTCCTCTCAGGCTCCTCGGTCTTCAATGACTGTCCTTCATTTTCATCTCATTTGATGCCTACTGCAGGGAAAAAAAAAGAAAAAAAACATGAATTCCCTTTAAATACAGCCATTTTCCAAGAAAGCATTTATTCTAATAGCAGTTAGGAATTAATGACACATCCGTATGTCATTAAAATGCTTTCTGAGTAGCTGTTCTTCAAGTAATTATTTCTTTTATCTCTTTATGTACGGTTCCAGTGTTTGAAAAATTGCAGGGGACAGTTATTTCCTCTTCTGTCTCCCTTTTGACTAGCTTGCATGCATGGTAACTTCTACTTTCCCTATCAAGTCAAGATAAGTTTGATTTTGCTTTCTTGTATTACATTTGGGGGAAAAAAGAAAGCACCAGAACAAAACCCTAATTTGACCCAAAACATAGTCTTTATCTGTTTAGCAGAGGGAGAGGAAAGAAAAAGAATCTCTAAAATATTTGAAACCGCAGTTATAATGTATAAATACAACATTTTTCTTGTCCTATCTATAGGTATATTTTGTTAAAATTCTGTTAGGGGAGCAAGTGAAAACATCCTCTTCCTTCTCCTTTAGGCTACTCTTCTCAAAGGTAATGAGAAAATCCCCTGTCATTTTTTTTTTATTTTATGCTTAACTCATGGTACTACTGAAATTATTATTAACTGTCTTTCAGTAGAACTTATCTAGATTTGAGGAACTACTCCGCAAATCAAAATGCAAAAATACATTACTCTATGTGTAGGTATTTGGGCTGGAAGATAAAATTGCTAATTTATAAATCTGCATAACTGAAGACAGAAGAGACTTTTGCATGTCAGCCTGCATGTGCAGACTGAGTGTGTTATTTCAGACTTGTGTAAGGATTTGTAATGAACTATTTGTTAGAAAGAAAATTCACTGTGTATGATCCAACATATCGGGACATAGAACAGATGCAATTCTTTAATTTACAAAAAAAAAAAAATTGCCTCAGATGAGCCTAATTTCTCTTGAAGCTCATAGGCTGGAATAGCAGCTATTGTTGTGGTATAGCGTCAAGGCATGAGTACCCTGTCAATTTCATGACAACAGTGAGATCTCTTTCATGTAAGAGTCATTTTCTTCTGCACAACATATCATCCAGCAGAGGCAATGTCTCAGTCATACAAATAAACTTCTATGACCTCTCCAAATCTCCTACCAGATAAAAGACAATGGCAGTGACATATGATGATACTCCAATCACCATCATCTTCATCTTGTGAAGAAGAGAATAAAGGAAGAATAGAATTGCAATGTAGAAAAGGCAAGAATAATGGAAACAGACTTGAGGACATAAGAACAGATATACAAGGTCAGGTTAAGATCCCTCTATCCCCCCATTATCCAATCCCAGTGATGGCCAAAAATAGTGTCTCAAGAAGAATATAAACTCAGAGCAAGTATATACAATACTTCCCCTGTGAGAATTTGCCCAGCCTCCAGCCAGCTGCAATCTTAGGAGATCAAGAGTTGGAGATAGTCCATATGTGTTAGTAACCCTTAATGACTTTCTTTTCAGTAAATATCTTCAGTCCTGCTTTGAAACCGTGCACCTGTTATTACTCATAACATCTGGTGGGAAGGCTTTCATAGCTTAATGACATGTTCTAGAAACAGATACCCCCTTTTTTTGCATTATACCTGTAAATTACAAACTTTGTATGTTACCCCCTAGCTATTATGCTCTATAAAATTAAACTAGTATTTTCGGTAGATGAGGTTACAGAGCTTTCAAAAAATCAGGCACTTTATTTCCTCTGCTGTATGCTCACAGAAGCTATAAATGCAGCTTGAAAAGTCCACCTATTCACAATAACTCCAGTCCCAAAAAACTACACACCCTGACAGTTATCTTTCATACTAAATGAATTCAGTTTAATTGGTTTACTTGTTAACTGCTGCAGATTAAATCAGATACTTTACATCCTAAAACATTACTGCTGAACATGCAGTCCTTAATGATACAAGTTTGTTATCTTCCTGTATAGTCATACAGGACAGACACAGAGATGAAATACATGTAGAGCTAACCTCTCAGTAAGAAGCAACGTGTTGCCATTCTCCAGCAAGAAACTTTAATTACTTTTTTCCTTTCTACTGTTCTTCGAGGCATTCTTTGCTAGACTTCTTGATGATTCTTGCTGATTTACCCTCTTTAGTTGCTTGCCCCAGCTCTGTCTTGCTGCTGCATCTTCTGTGGATGAGCACTGGCTGTGAAAGGGGCATGACCAACCTATTTCTTAACTGATCATTCAGAAAGGTTAAAAATATTTCAGAAAATGTATAAGTGACATGATGAATGACCTCCCATCAATAAAATGAAATACATAGTACAATAACTAACGTAAGCAATCCATAAAATGGTAAACCTGCAGATACTGTCTCTGTGTTGTTCTTATCCTTGCCTGAGGCTGAAAGCCCGGATCCTCACTGCTTATCTTCTGGCTTTCACAGCACCGATGTTCAGATGGTGCAAAAGAAGTATGTTTTTAAATGCAGAGCTATCCAGCTCACCATTTGTGTTTCCAATCACACTGTATCAAATTTATGTGAAGTAACACTGTATCATGAAATGATATGTTTAGAAGACTTAGTATATTAATTAAATATATACATGCAGTAATAAATAATGTTGTCATTTATCAGTTCTAGTGCAAGGACCTTAAAAAATAAGAAAGCATTTAAAATCTGTTGGAATATATCACACATCTATATCTGAGTCAAAGCTGAAGTCATGTTCAGATTTTTTTAAGGTACAGCAGAGAGAGCATCAGACAGCTTATTGTTGAAAGAGCTCCTGACAAAATGCCTGTTCCTTCCAGAAGCAGCTTGAGTTCTCTGGCCTTTCAGTGGTCAATTAAAGAAGAAAAGAGATGAAATTCATGTTGAAATCATAAGTATATGAAATGCTATGATAAGCTTCCTTTGGAAATATATTCAGGTCTTCACTGATTCAAAACTGAACTTCAGCATTATCATTCTTGTTCTATAAACCTTACAGTCTACTTAATTAAAAGCTCCTCGTGAAGAGCACAATGTAAAGCTATTTGTTGGTAAACTGTTTTTGCTTGTTTGTTTGTTGCAATTCCGATCTTTCAAGTCTACATCATTTTCTGTTAAGCACTATTCAATTTAGTGCTTTTAATGATGTCATTAAATTTTCTGTTATTGAGATAACTTCCTGTGACGATTTCCAAATTTCAAAATTAATTTCTTTTATCACTATAAAAAATAAAAGTCCAAATGTAATTAAGATTTACTGAAGATTTCTTTTTCACCACTCAAAAAAAAGCTCCCAGAGAAAATAACTGCTTTTGCTGATTTATGGTTCCTAGCAGAGTATAATGGAATACATATAGGATAGCCAGCAGTGAGCTCATTTATCAGAGAAGAAAAGTCTTAATTTAGGTAGCACTGCTGACCTTTGTCTACATAGAAAAGCTTAACCAGCACTGACAATAACTGTGAGAAATGTATGTAACAGAAATGATGCTAAAAATAGTTTAATTGCAAGAATAGGCCAAAATGCACTGCACATGTATCTAAAACTCATTCTAAATTTCCAGAGCAAATGTGTTTTGATTCACATATAGAAGATATGAAGATACAGTTCACATCATAAAGACTTTTTGAAAAGATTTTACAGATATTGCATGGAATTTTACTAAGAAGTTTTTCTTATAGCTTTCTCAATCACAAAATAGGGTGTCATAAAGCATTATATTTTGCCTGTTGGTTTATAAAAGAGCTGGGGACAAACCTTCCTTGTCTCTGCTTTATTTTACAAACTCAGAGTGGAATTTTTTTTTTTTTTTTTAACAAAACAAACCTTACAGCAATTTTCTAAAATATCCAAATGGCTTTTTGTGCAGTCACATTTGCTCTTCTGCTATTCTGCCTCTTTGCCTCCAAATGAAGAACTCTATCCTAAGTAACTTGTGCTTCACCCTCTTCCCCACTTCTGTTTCTGAAAATGGAAAGCACTTTACACATTGCTAATTAACACTGTAATATACACCTTAATGCTCACAGAAAGAAAGGAGTTGTTTTTCATCTCTCTTGCCAGGTATGTATGTGCAATTGGTTTGATCCACTTACATCCTTCATACAGTAACCCTTTACAAAGAAACGAGAGATTTGACATAAAGACATCTTGAATACTTTGTTCTTTTCTAACAAAATATAGTAGGCAAGGATTACAATTCATTATAAAACATAGTCAAACACACTAAAATCCATGCTTAAATAGGTCTGAGTAAGGCTCAAGCCTCCAAAGCTAAAGGACAGGACTGTGATGCATGGTCCATCATCTACACTGCTGTCTCTGGTGGCCGAGGAACATGCAGCACAGGCACAGCAGGATCCAGAAGGCATATACTGCAGCCTTAAACTCTGACCGTGCAGACTATATAACCTAACCTCTCCCCAAGCACTAATTCTTTGTGCTTTTTTGAATAGTAAAGGGACAGAGCTGAGGTCTTGCTAGCATTAAGAATTAAACCAATTTAATGAGCATTTTTATTCAAATCACTATTTCTAAATGAACCACTTGCTATATTATCAAAAACTTGTGTTTTATTTTCCATCAATCCTGCATTTTCAGTGTTCTTCACCCCTGAAATACTTGTCTAGCTGCGTATTTATAATCTGTTTTTCTAACTTTGGGTCATATTCTGTCATTGTTCATTTTGGAGTATCTTAGAATCACAGAATCACAGAATATCCTAGGTTGAGAGGGACTCACAAGAATCATCGAGTCCAACCCCTGGCTCCACACAGGACCACCCAATCTACACTGAAAGCAGTTTGATAAGCCAATGATTCACGTATTATTTAGAGTTCAGATGTGTTAAAATCTGGTCCTGGGGATTCCAAGATGCATGCAGGTATCAGAGTGCTTCTAAAAAGCTCTTATACCTTTCCTGTGATTCTAAGTAAACCTCTGCATAGGTAAATGCCTGCTAGCTTGCTTTGCACTTCAACTTGTTTGCTAGGGTTTGTTTGGGTTCACTCAGTTTCAGGAGCGCTGCTAACATAACATTAACCACTTCTGGGGTTTCATTTTTGTGAGTTTTTATACTAGTGCCATCTTCCAAAAACAACTTCTGTATCGTTATAAATGCTTGACTTGAAACAAAGAACATGTCCTTTATCCAGCAGTACTTCAGAAGGCTTTGCTTCTACAGAGGTTTTCCTTTCTCCTCTCGTGACATTTTGAAATCCTTAGATTTAAAACTCCTTTGAGCATCAGTAGTGCAGGGTAAAGAGAGAAAAGGAGTTACTGAGTAGGGGGGGGAAGATTTTGCTTCTTGCAGAAGGGTGAGACCATGGCAATTGGCCAAGAGCATTTTGATGTAGGAGAGATGTTGGAGGCGTGAGATGCCAGTCGCAAAGTGAGTGAACTTCACAAGAATGTGACACAGATAATAGGCAAAAATGGCCTTTCAAGACGGTGACTGCAAAGTGATCAGAATCTCAGCTGAGAGTACGGGGAGAGTTTCCCAAAGGAGGAATGCTCTATTGACTACTCAGCAAGAGCCTGAGGCAGCCAGCTCCAGGTGCCTGATGGAAATATTTTCTGTGTATGCTTATGCCTTTCACGGAGTGTCTTTAACAGAAGTCTGCTGTGCCTTTCAATCCATGAAAAAAGTGTGGGTTTTTTTTGACAATTTTCCTTTAGTTTTTATCCTCCCAGTAGTACATATAACAGGAGGAAGTATGTGTCCTGATAGTGAGAAAAAATTAAATGGTACTGGCCTGAAGTTCAGTGATCAATATTCTT
>VXAL01018416.1:141471-162973 GCA_013399475.1 Chauna torquata
CTTATATATATATTTTTTTCAAATAGGAGGACAGCCTCTAGAAAAGAGAAAAACAGTATGATTGCTTAAAACAAATTGGGAATCTCAGTTTGTTCCATATCCTCACTTAAAAGGAAGTCAAACTATACTTTATTGCTTTCCATAGCAGAATTTTAAGAATGAAAGATATGGTGGTTGAAGCAAAGAGAGGAAGCAAAGTAGTCAAGAAATTCAGGTAAATCACAGCTACTGTCTCTATTCACAATCACTGCATTTCCATACATATTATCTTTTTCATTTTAAGCTCATTGCTAAATAATGTTCAGCATGAACTAAGTTTCTCTTCTCTAATTGAATTTAGCAATGAGTAATGAGGTGGGCTTGCCATCATCAAAACACAGTTGCCTGTATACTATATGTATTCAGAGCTGCTGGAGAGGGATAAGCAGTTATCTAATAAGGGGAAGTGCATGCATATTTGGGTGCTTTACTTACGAGTTTCATCTTATTTGCCAGAGAAATGATGGTGGCCTATAGCCAATAAATACAGATTTCACTTTTCCACTTCATCTTACTCTATATATCATTTATTTGTAGTACAGTATGCTTATATTAAGGGAGTGATGAATCATTAAAAAGAACAGGCAAAGCATGATATTGAATGGCCTTCATTTTGTGTTGAATTCATAAACTTAATTCATGTCCTTTTTCAAATTGTTTTTCATTTTTTATTTCAAGTATAATGACCAAATAGTTCATTTATATATTTTATTCTACCTGTAAAATGAACAGCACTGTCCTTGGACCTTATTTACTTTCATGTGTTGGTATAAGTGCCTAACGAATGGGAGCTGCTGTTGTGGGAAAGCTTGAAATTTTAACAGCAGCTGCTCAGCTGCTCATGACCAGCCTGCAGTCAGCCTGGAATTGTTTGTATCCCTTGCACTGTTACACGTACAGTTCATGCTTAATTTGTGCAGTGTTTATAATTTTAATGAGGAGATACAAAGTATTTATGCTGGCATTGTTGCATTTCCTGTCATGTTTCAGGTTGACACATGATTAAAACCTTATAATCAAGGAGTATTTTTTCACATTCAGAGAATGCTTGTCCTATTGCTCAGGACTTTTTCTTAATTAAAAATCTGAGCGCTGGTATGTATGCAAATACCATGATGTCAATGGTAATAGCCACGAAAACATGAAAGACTCATCAACAGTCTCTTCAGAGCAGAAGGGGAAGGCAGTGGGATATCTTACATCTTCCTTAACTTCGTGAAATGAATTGTCATGGACACTGTATAATATGAGCTCATCTCAAGGTTAGCCCTCCCTTGGTAAATTGCCGGTTGTGCATAGAGGGCGTGGAAGGGCAGAAGCAGAGAACTTTAACAGTAGGTAATAAAAGTTAGACATGTTTGTTTTCGCTTAAGACTAGTTCAGAACTAAAAAGTACAGATTTTGTTTGTTTGTTTACTTTAAAAATGTGGTAAAATAGTACAAAATGCAAAATAAGAGTATAACCAGTTCCTCCATAAATTATGCACTATTAATGCTGGAATCTCTTGTTCCAGCGGGGTAAAGTGAACAGGAAGTTCTTGCTTTTCTGCCTTCTGTTATAAGCAGGATTAACATGTGAAAGCCAAGCTTATAGTGCAAGAGCAATGAACTTTATCTGAAGAATCAAGAAGATTCTACAGCTTGGACTTTTCTGATAATCAGATCTCACTGCACCCTACACTAGTATCTGCAGATCCTGCTAAGCCACATGGTAAAGCAGAATCTCAGCACAATTCTGGCACATCACTAACCATTAGAGATGTGAGGATTTATGTCAGTCCAGGCACAAAACCTTGGTCTTGGTTGCTTGGTTGTGCATTCTTGTTTGTTTTTTTTTTCTGCAGAGAGTGATTTTCAAACTCTTATTGTTAGTGGTTAATATCAAAGCATTGCTTACAGAGGAATATACTTGATAAGTGTGTTTTTGCTCAAGCTATTGGTCTTAGAAGGGGAGTTAAGTGGAGGTGAAGTTGTCACAATTATGTTCTATGCAAATGCTTCTCACTCCAAATTAGGTGCCAGATTGAAGTCTGTTAGGGGATCCTTCCTGGCCACACTATTGAAAGATGCAGAATGTCTGGCTGAAAGCTTTATCTTTTCCTTTTCCCTCTGTGTTGGATAATACACATTGTTGACATATAGAAGAGAAAGAAAGCTAAAGTAATTATACCACAAAAAATTGTAATAATAATGAGCAGGTAGTATCAGAGAGATCTCAGAACGTATTGGAAGTGAACACAGTATGGGGAAAAATATTACTTTTTCTTTCTGTAGATATAAATGGCCTAGTGAATATACATACTTACGAATATATGACTTGGCTAGGCAACTCAGAAAACATGCAGTTTTCTATATCATTTTCTTGCACAAGATTATGTTAGCAGAAGTTGGTACTTAGCTGTTTTGTCTTAAGTCTTTCCTCCCTTCCATGCACAAAGAGAAGATCTCCTACTCATTCTCAGTTCAGATATGCTCCCCATTTAGCAAAACAGATGTTCTCTTTAAATAGGCTTCAGGTAATATGGGCATCTCAGCCTTTCCTTAATGAATCCATTGTAACTGAATTACATATGCATAAATGCAGCCTAAGTCCTTCAAGGACATATTCATTAGCTGTGCCATTCTGGATTCACTCTTTGGAAAAAATATGTCCCTGTGGCTGTTTGAAGAATTTAGATTCACTGATTATATTTGAAAATACCCGTTTGATATATATTAACTATATACTGCTTATATATTAACTATATATTGCTGTGTACACAGGAAGAAAAAGACCACAAGATAGTTATTCATAAAGGTATAAAATAAGACCTCTTATATTCCACAGTGCTGTATTCTTTTCACACACATAAAGTAATAAGATGAGCCCTAATTCATTCACAGTTGTAAAACTTTTTAAACTGGATTTTTCTGATTTATAATGAAGTGACAGGAAATACTTCTACCTGTAGTAATTCACAAATATGCACATTGTAAGTTATGGGAGGTTTTGATTTCTGTCAGTGAAGGTAGCAGGGGAGGTGTTTTGATATATGGCATAAGGAAACATAACTTGGGATAAAACATATTCAATGGAATGTGTGATATTCAGAAAACTTATGGTGAGATCTATCAATGCCAGAAAAGCTATAAAGTGCTGAAGCTTTTGTGCAAAAAAAAAAAAAAAAACCACCTTTGAGATCTTAAACCTGTTTGAGAAACACAAGTTATGTGTAAAATAGGTAAAATATGTAGTATGAGTTTGGATCACTAGGTATAGTGATCTTCAGTAAAAAGATGTTTGGTTATCCTTAGCTATCAAAGCTTTGTGACACAAGTCTGCCTAATTAAGGAGTTGTGCTTTATTGAGTTCCATTTTTACACTTTTTTTCAGTGCACTAATTTGCACTGTTGCAAATGAGGAAGCTGTAGTTCCCAGCAATTCCCCCAGTGCTGATGTGAATTATGGTACTGTTGAAATGAATGAGAAGCTCTTCCTTGCTGTCACTGCTAAGTAATGGAAAACCCACATGGGTTATTTCATAAACAAAATGTTGCAGAGCCAGTAATTATTGCAGAGGCCATTTGGGACCATCATGCAATCACTATTTCTTTCCTTTTCTGCTTCATCTGGTGTCAACATTCATCAATATTCAGAGATTTGGTCCTCTTCGTTATAGTGTAAGGATCTTATTTAAAAACAAACACCCGCACTTCACTTGGGCTCTAAGGAAGACGAGCCAGCTAACTACAAGTGCTTCAGCTCCAGGCAATCTCCTCTGCATTTTTTTCATAATATCAAGCTCCAATTAAAGGCCTAGCTTCTGCTGCCTTTACTCTGACCCAGCTGGAACATTTATTTCAGTGGGACTCCTCAAAGAATAACCATGGTAATTCATGCATTAGTGGTGTCATGTCACCCCAAGAAGGTGACAGAACACCTTTCCTGTTTCCATTCAAGTGCAGTAGATATCCATGATCTGTCACAGCTGTGTAAATGAATATCAGAATGAGAGTGAGTCCCTGGGGCCTCCCCAGGTAAGAGAGATGATTTTGGCCTGCCTTTGCTTCCAGGTGAAAAGGTGTCCGCTAAATCTTTGTAGAGGAAGAACTACCCAGTGGGCCAGAGTGACTGATCCACCAGAAGTAAACTTGAGTTGTATATTGGAAGCTGTTCTGTGTGGCAACGGAGAGTGTAGCTATTGCAGATTCATAGTGTCTGATTATACATTATGTTTGAGTGCTCATTAGGGCACAAGAGCACGCATTTCATTACAAAAACACAAGGATTTAATACAGGTAAAAAGTCATTATGGCACTCAAGGGCATAATAAACTGTAAGCAATGCAGCATTCCTTCATAACAGTAAACTAATATATATTCGGTTTTAAGCTTTACCCTAATAAATAGGCCCCAATGCCAGACAATGCTCCAAACAACTGAGAAATAGAGACACAATGTTTACAGATTGGCATTTCTCTCCTCTGTTGCTTGCACTCAATTTTTATTTAAGGCTGTTTTTCTATTGAAAGTTGATCTAAGGAGAATTTGACAGTGTTATTGCTACTCTGATTTTATAGAAGGCACAGAAGGCATTAATAATGTGATCAAAGCACTGTTCTGTTCTGTTCTGTTCTGGGGGNTGCTACAGCAAAATGCCAGTGTTACGAAACAGATTGTACAGTTAGATTCCAAATACATATAGAAGCACTTTTCTGGACCTTTGTACCTGTTGTACTTTATATGTGTTAGAAGCATCTTTTAAGAACAAATGCATCTTTCCACTTCCTATAAAATCCCTCCCCATTCTTCTCTTGTGTCCTCTGAGAAATCATGACAAGTATGTCTGCACCCCCAACTCCATTGTGCAGAGTTAAGTTAGTCCAAAAACCTGCATAGTTGTGTAACTGCAGTTCTCCATGGTACTTCTCGAAAGGGCTAATTACCGTGTGTCAAGCATGTTACCAGTGGAGTGGTGCTAATTACCTTTCTTTTTTTCTCTATTTGTTCAACTAATTAATTTAATTATGTTCAGCTTAGGCCCATTGTTTCTCACCTATTCTTAGCTTGAAGCTTGCTGCTGCTTTGTCAATTCTAATGAGAGACTTACCTATTTTTTTTTTTCCAAATATATTAGTTGTGTCACCTAAACATGTTAGCCCTCTGAGAGTTGGCAGGGATGCCAAAGACTAAGGGAACAGTACAGTCTCACTGTGGTCCCTAGAAAAATCATGAAACAGGTGCTCTTGTAGCACATTTCTGGGCACATGACGGAGAAGCAGAAGTGATAGGGAACAGTTGGCATGGCTTGACCAAGGGTGAATCATCCTGCTTGGGACAAGAGAAACATCAACGTATTGGAGGGGTTCACATTCTCTGTAACAGTGGGGCTGGAGCACTTTCCCTGTGAGGAAAGGCTGCAGGGCCAGGGCTGGTTTAATGGGAGCAGAGATGGTTTTGGTGCACCTCAAAGCACCCCAGTACATGCAGGAGTGGATCGCAGGGATGGTGATGGACTCTTCACAGTGGTGCCGCTGGTGGGAGAGTGAGAGACAGCGGCTGAAACAGGAAAGCTTCAGGCTGGACTTAAGGAAAAGCTTTTTTCAACGAGGACAACCAGGGAGCAGGGCTGAGACCCATGGAGGTGATGGCATCTCCCTGCTTCAAGGGTTTCCAGCCCACATGGAATAAAGCCTTGAGCAACTTGGTCTGACCCTATGTCTGAGCCTGCTCTGGACCGGAGTTTGGGCTAGGAACCCCCAGGGTCCCTGATGGCCAGAGATATTGTGTAGTGTTTTGTTGTCCTCTGTGGCACTTCATCACTGGGTAGAAATAGAGGCTGCCTGTATGGCAAAGTTGAGCAACATTGCTCTGCTAGCTTGGGGTCTGGAGAAATTATATGTTAGCTGCCACCACTGTGCTGAAAACCTCTGTGTGGATAGAATTTCTTTCCAGAGAAGACCTTCTGTTGGAGAAGTGGCATAAATTCCTTTAATGAATCATTTCTGCATCTGGGACATTGAGCTGTGCATCAAAAAATGCTTTGTAGTGTAGTCAGTTTATTTGCTGCTGGGGTTATTCTACACTGTTGAGAATGAATTCATAGTGATGCACTTCGTTAAACCTTCAATTTAAGAACCTTCTCTAGACTTGTCAAATGTGAAATGAACTACCACTATCCACATGGCATGCGTGAAGCATTCTAACACAAGAGAAAAAATTGAAGCACAAACAGCTCAATTTATCCAAGATCATACCATCTGTGTCACAGCTAGAAAATGGATCCATTTCCGTTTGCTCCTGATATTATGACCTACACAAGGGAGTGTTTTTCTTTAGTAGTTAGCCACTGAGTACATAACAAGTAAAAACTTTGGAGTGATGAAATGAATGTCCCCTACTTCCTATTGACAGGGAATTTCAGCAGAAAGAGAAAACAGCTGCCTTCCTTTTCTCCATTTGCTACAGGTCAGGAATTTTCATGCCCTAGTGATAAGATGAGGGGAAAAAAAAGAAAGAAAGAAAGAAAGAAAGAAAGAAAGAAAGAAAGAAAGAAAATGACAGCCATTTCCAGCTAGATCAAAGTGGAGGTTTGTCTAATTTTTATTGTAAAGAATGCATCATCTAGTCTTGACTGCCAAATCCTAAGAAATGCTGCACTTTTTGCTAAGTTAAATATGCACAGAAATGTGCCTGTGAACTCAGGATGCCTTGTGGGACTAGAATGAAGGATGACGAGTTCAGATAGGAGCATGAAACTTTTATTGTTGTAGCCCTACCTATTCTTAGCTAGCTCCAGTCCACTGCCACAGAGTGTGCATTATGTGACCGTGAAAATGGAGGATTTTTGGAGTGAGAGAGTAAAATGGTGCTTTGATATGTCATCATTCAAATTGCTCTACAAACTTCATGCTTTGGAAGAAAAGAAATGTAGCCTTTTCTCCCACATAGTTTCTTTATGCTGTGTTCTTCTGGTTTGTTCCTTATTACCTAAAGATCAGCCTAGAGCACTATGAAGCACACAGAATTTGAAGATCTGCCTTCATCAAAAGAAAGCAATAGGTACTAAGAGATTAATCCAAAGTCAGTGGATTCCCCCTGCTTTCCATGGACTTTAATTCTAGTTAAAATTAAAATGCCTCGGAGAAAACCTAGGCAGATGCAAAATAATATATGTTTTTATTCTGATGTACCAAAAACTTACTAAGTGTACTGTATGTAAGCTTTGTGCTTTATGTTCTTTAACCTCCACTTAGCTTCAATTTTCAGCTTATGTGAAAGATTCTTCCAGTATCCTGGGATGCCTCTTTCATCAGATTATTTTCAGTAACATCAACAAAAACTCTTTAAGTCAAGCCTTCTACGAAGTACTACGGACAACTCTGCAAGGAAAACATCAGTTCTTTGGTATTTCAGCTGTGAAATATACTTGGAAGAAAATGCAGCCTTTTGATGTATTGTAATATGAGAAGCTGAGCAATTTATCATCATGAGCATGGCGATAGTCCTAGGAATAAAATGTCTGTGGTCACTTTTATTAGGAAGTGAACATTGCCTCCCATTCCCTCAGGAAAAGGTTACCCTCCTGAGTGAAGGGTATGTGTCCACATCAGGTACTGACAGATAATCTCTTGTCACAGTAGATTAAGTGGGTGACCCAGAGCTAACACATCCTCACTTTTACCTGTGATGCTTTGCCAGTTTTAATGGTTCTGCATGGATAGAGTGCTGCATGGGTTAACAGAAGTTTCTGGGTAATGTGCCCTTAGAAGGAAGTGACTCCAATTTGTATGCTTTGCACCATCTGTTCATGGGCATTTGAAAAGAGTGGAAATATTGTTTGAATAAGTAAAGCAAATGTGATGAAATATACATGGCAAGTATGCAGGTCTCGGTAATGTCCACATGCTCAGCACACAGATATTACACAAGCTAAAATGGTTATCTGCATTATCCAATCATTGTGTAAGTACCTGAATAGTGCTGTAGATGTGCTTAAGATCCTGACAGACTTTACCAGGTATGCAGCGCTGAGCTGTCTTTGAGGTTGTTTTACTTCAGCATTTCCAGAATTTCATGCAAAGGTTCTTCTTCTTCTGCAGTTGTATGATGCACTGCTTTGTACAAGCTAGCCAAACTATGCTACTCTAGTTCACCTGGAACAAGTCATATTTCCTTATGTTATGTTGTGCGTTTAGGCTGACTGATGTTAAAAGCCCTTAAGTCGAAAGCATTTGGAATTCCATATTAAACTTTCTATTGTTACTAGTGTTAGTATTACTGTAGGTTGCACTGCATCTGCACTGATGTCTTCTTTACCTGTTGTCAGAACTTTGCATAATTTTCGTTTTTTTAAGATTTAGTTTTGGTTCACATTTTAACTATACCTGTAATCTCAACAGCACGTACTGAAAACATCTAATGATTTTGTTAAACACTATCTCCTTAAAATATATCTATTTTCTTGTTATTGAACCCAAATGTCTCTTAACTTCACAGCTGCCAATAGCAAATTAATCTGAACCACAGACATTTGAACCCAAGTACTTCATGATACCTAAATGAGCTTTGGATAACAGTTTCCTCGCTACGGGAAAAATATGGTAATAGCATAAATAGCTAAATGATTTTTATGTTCAGTGTAAATCACTCAGAATGTGGGATGTAATGTAGAGAAAACCATTGAGATGGTTTTTTAGAAGAAACAGAAAGATTTTCTAATAAGCTGAATAGTTAAGGGTATACGAGACCTGTTGCTTTGTTTTACATCCTCCCTTTAGTTCATAAGTGTACCTTTCCTGCTGAATTGCTCTGCCTGGCTTTCCTTCCCTTGGCATACAAATTGTCCTCATTTTTCACACACTGCATGCTTGAGGAGGTCATATTATATTTCTTTATATGCTTCCATGCAAGTTTTGAGGAATATACACAGAGCAGTCAAGGTTCTGCCAGCCCATTGTGCTGGGTTTTTTGTTTGTTTTGCTTTTTTCAGTTCTGGTGTGTTTGTTTTTGTTTTTTTTTGGTGGTGGTGGTGGTGGTGGTGAAGGAGGAGGATATAAGGGTTTTTTGGTTGGTTAGTTGGTTGGTTGGGTTGGGTTGGGTTGGGTTGGGTTGATTGGCTGGTTTGGTTTTGTTTTTCTAGTTTTCACTGGCACAGCCCTTAGTGCCCATTTAGAATAGTCTTTGGGATGCTTAATTTAGAACATCTCAGAATGAGAGTCTCATGGTCTTACCCACCTTTAGCATACCCTGGTTAGGGAGTTATATACAGTAAGAAATAATATCTGTCTTGCAAAGTTGCAGAGCTGACTTAGACCTTATCTACCAATATTTACATTTTTGACGACTTTTGCATACATAGTTGTATAGGTGCTGAGCAGACTATAGATACACTAAAGATTGCCCTCTAAGTCACATTGTTCTCAGTTACTTCTTCCCATAGTTTTCCTTCTGGTCTACAAATGTTTTAATATACTAGTTTGAACTATATCTGTTTTTTTCAGTTTCTTGATTACGAGACTAGTTCTAATTGAAAGCAGTAGTTCTGGCTCCTGTAATCCATTATGCTGCTCTCCAGGCAAAACAAAGATACCAAATCAAAATTGTATTTATTCTTCATTTAGAAACAAATTCTACCACGTATATTCAGTGCGAGTGGTAACTATGAATACGAATAGCTTAGTGGGACTTTTTGAAAAGGTATTGCACAGCATTACACAAGCAAGCATATCTGGACCATAAGTTAGAAATGTCTGGTTGGAAACTTGGTTACTAAAGTTATTGTCATTTATTCACTAGTTCCCCTGGTGGTCTTCATGTCTGCTTTGTTCTCTGACCCTTCTATTGTCCTGTCTTTTCTTGCTGAACAGAAATAATTTAGTTTTCTAGAACTGACCTGTAGAAAACAGACACAACACAAATCAGCTGATCACAGACTCAACAAGCTCGGTCATGTCAGAAAGTCACTGCCATGCCAAATCTGTTGTGCAGGGCCCTAAGGAGTTGATGTAATGAATCAGCCCTCCCTGGTGAAGACTACTGTTTTGTTTTTTGTTATTTGGTTTGTTTTTTTCTTGTTTTTTTTTTTTTTTCATCTAAATCCTAATCATCTGTCTGTTTTCTGCTTTCCTCTTTTACCATGGCAGTGCTGTTAAAAATGAATGGGATACGCATATCAAGCATGCATGGCACCTCTAGTTCACTTCAGGAACTCTGAGGTTACCACTTGACCAACAGAAATGTCAGCATGAATCAACATAATGTCACACAGCAATTACAGTTAGCCTCTCTGCACTTACTGTGCATTGTCTATTGCTTTGTTTTTTGCCTGCTTGGCATGGAATATTTTAATGACCCATCGGAAGAGAAGCTTCAAATCATTTGATTAAAAAAATCTATTAAAAAAAAAAGAGATAAAAGATCTGACCAAAGAAGATAGAAACAGAGAAGAGTTTTGTTCTTATGTTGCCAATATATCATTACTACTTTACATTATTATGTCTTCAGAGATGGAGAAACAGTATTAATAATTTATCATGTCATTAATTATCAAGGTGTAATATGTCGTCAGCGTCCTTAGATGCCAGTTCCTGCATGCTTTTCCTGCAAAGCTTTTCCTAAACAGAATTGACTCAGCAGGATCAATATGAAGACCTAGATGTCATTGGTCTTGTGTAGGAAATACAGAAGGGATGATTGACTAGGGAAATCTTTGAGAAAAAGGTTTGTAATTCTGAAGATAAAAGACAGTTATATGGAAACAAAGAAAAGCTTTTGATCAGAGTTTCCATTTAGGAGAATAGAAGGACAAACTGCAGGAGAAAAAAATATCCTTCTTGAAACATGGGTGAAACCAGAGGCTTTCAAGCTTCTCATGAAAAATGTAAAGAAACTAACTTAGAATCCTGTATCTTTAAGATCAGTTTTGTTTTTTTTTTTTCATGGAAAGGCCCCATTTCAAGGCCCTCCTTCTGATACTTTCACAAGCCAGATAAGTACCGTGGTTTTGTAGGAAAGTCTTTTGTCCCTTACTGAAACTATCAAACTCTGTATTAATAATTAAACAACAGCTAGACAGGAATTTATAAGGTTAGGCTCCTGAAACATACTAATAACTTTCTCTGTATCTGTTGGACTTGTTGCCTAATAAATGAATCCTGTACTTGTGAAGTCATTTCTTAAACCTTTTGGCTAAAGTTCCACATTCCCTGCAAGACCTTCTAATTTCAGGGGTACAAGTTTGTTGACCAGAAACTATTGGGTTAAAAAAATGCCTGGTCATTTCTATGCAGGAGTATCTCTGCATCCCTAAATTCTCTGTGATGAATCTTGATAGATTTACTCTGATATCAGGAGGCATCAGCATTAGGAGTAATGTTCGTTCACATACACAGACCTAGAAACACAATGGCTGCATTTAGAAGTATGAATAATACAGTTAAATACGTTTGTTACTAGAGCGTCTTCATTTTGCCTCCCAGTCCCATTAAACTTGCATTCAAACTCTCAACTACAGTAACTTACTGCTTTCTTGCAGTTGGAGGGGTGGAGGGAGGCATTCATCTCTAAGCTTGTAATTTTAGGGAAAATTAAGTTTTACTGGTACTTCCACCAAAATTATGCAGCTTTAGTTACATTTTGCCGTCTGCAATTGGATTAATCTTCTCCAGACTAATGAGGTGTAATTTGTAAATGAACTATTTGTTTTTCTGAAAGAATAGCTCCAGTCATGAAGCTGTCAAGTCTCCTCTAAATGGCTGCATTGTTAATCAAGGATGTCAAAGTCTAGCCTTTTTGAATTAGATTGACTTTCTGGGGTTGACATTTGGCTTGGCTCTTTGACAAAGGAGTAGGAAGAGCAGGAAAAGCTTTTTTCTGGTTTTCCTCGAAGCCCCAGTGAAGAAGAAATGTGCTACAGTAGGTCTTCCATCTATCATACCACAGTGTAAAAGTGTGCTTAGCAATCAAATTCCCTTATAGAACATTTTCCTGTTACATGTTCATCACGCTTGTGGTATGATAGAGGTGAAAGCTAAGAACAATTGCTTTATGATTATAAAAAAGATCAAATAGGAAGATTGCACAGTGCACTTTGCACAGTAATGATAACATGATGTAGAGCCCAGGGACTGGTAAGCCCTGAAGAGGTTTAAATTACAATTTTTCTTTTTTTTTTCCCCCAGTCATCCCTTTCTAATGTTTCTCCTGTTAGTGGCTTCTGATTCCAGAAATCTCAGTTTGTAGTGGCTCTTTCAGCTTTCATGTAATATATCCTCATTCTTCTCAGAAAATATTCATCTCACGGGCCTTGAAATGCTTTTTTATGTGCGTGTTTTGGTTTTGGGGTTTGCAGAAGGGAGGGTGCTGGATTTTTTACAGAGCAGCAGCAGCAGCAGTTAATCTTGTTCTGAACACATGTATGATCCTGATAATAAAGCTGAGCTGGTTTATACACTTCCAGTAGCACTTATCTAAAAGAGTTGAGCTGAGCTAACAGTTGTGCTTCATGGGACTGCAACTGCACGCAGAATGTATAGATCAGGATGGCAAAACTAATATTCACATCATGTTAGTTATATTCGTTCTTTATTTCTTATTTCTCTCATGCTTCTGAACTTTGACAGTGAAATGCTTCACTTTAAGCCCCATTGTTTATACACTAATTCATGACAGTGTGTACAGGCTCCAGAGCATCACTGCAAACTCTTCCAGATGTGAGTCAATAAACAAGGTTGTCAACTGAAGTCCAATATTTGTAATGTTCTGAAAACAGACATGTTTTAAGGCTGAGAAGCAGTTTGGGATTACTTACTGATTATTTTCAGTTCCATAACTTTGGGATTGCTTACACCTGGCCATTTGGCTCACTAAGTAGGGTGTTGCTTCTGGAAGACAGATGTAGCAGATAAAAAAAGAAAAAAGAAAGTAGCAACAGCTGAGATGCCAGTATTTGAAATTTTGCCCCACTATGTCCTTAAAATCTAAATGATGCTGCTAACCAAAACGAAGAAAAGAGACAAAAAAGTGAGATGTGTCAGAACATACAGAACACATAGAACTTATTAATATATCCTCTCCCTTTTCATACAGTAAATTGAAATGGCACTTGTTTTTCCTCATAATAAGTTGAAAGCAACTAAATGAATTCATTATTTAACAGTTTTGTCTTTCTATTAGCTTGTTAATTGCCCACAAATAAGTTACAGAATTCTCATTTCTACTCTTCAAATTTTTACATACATTTCCAGTGAAAGGTTTTATTTTTCATGTACAGATAGTTTTTGTTTTGTTTTGGCATAGTTTTTAACTACCAAAGTAACATGTCACTTTTTTTTCCCTCTGATTAAATTATTTTAGCAATATCCAACAAGGAATGAACAGTAACTCTTAAAGTCTAATAGGCATTTCAAATGTGTGAGCAATGAAGCTTACAGCTCACTTGTGTTTGTTCATGCTAAAATGGTTTGAGAGCTCAGAAGTCTGCAGAAAGCAAACACAAAGGCACTACAAACAAGTTCAAGTGAAAATTAATTTTGCATTTGAACAGGCATTAATGAAAAACGTTCCAATACCATGCACTTTGCTCTGTAATGGCAAATCTGGACTTCACATTCCAGCAGAGTCAATGCAATTTTCCTGATGGACAGCCCACTTCAATGCTTGCAGGTGTCCTGCCAGTTGTGATTCTCATGTCTCTATTTCTGCTATTGTCAAAATATCTTAAGAATCACCTTTGTAATGATGTGTCTACAATAACTTCTTTGACAGCAAATAGCTGTTTTGTCCCAGAATAAAAAAGGCACTGTGTGAAGCAGTGACAATCTTTTTTCCCCTTCTCCTCCAGTTTAGCCTGGTGTCAAAGGGAATGGAGTAAGCTATCTCCTTTGTCCTCCCTTAATTTACCATGCCATAGCTTATTTCCTTCTTGTGCTCAAAGGCAGCTACTCCTAAGAAGCAAGGCTCCACCTTTTCCCGCTGTGGTTTGTGCTGTCCTTAGCCAGCTTCATCTGCCAAAGAACAATAAGGTATTCCTTCTGTTCCTTGTCACATCCAAAACTTAAGCAGCATTTGTAAACAAAGTTAAGCGACATTTGTAAGAGTGGGTGGGAAAAAGGTTTCAAGTAAGAGCTGTGATCTTAGCTCAAGCGGTTAAGATTTATGAAGACCTCAATTCAGCACTATTCTGCTGGACTGAGGTCACATCCAGGGACCAGCTGATGGGTAGAGGGATTTTCACAGGGAAGCATTTACTGCAAATGAAGGAATAAGTGTGTTGGCAATTAGAGACTTAAGGTGAATGTAGAATCTCAGCCCATGGAACTGGATTTAGATGTGACTGTTATGTTTTCTGTGATTGATCGGGCTTGTGCAATGGTTCAGCTTTTTTATTAATGTCACTGCTTAGATTCTTGTGCTCTGCCACTTCAGCAGAGTGAAGGCCACTCAAATGTTTCTTCCATTCTCCTTTCCTTATTTTCCTGGAGTTCAAGGCTCAGCAATGTAAGTGCATGTCAACCAGCTGGAGCCAAAACTTCTTCTGTCTCAGTGAGTGAACTCTGAAAAAGCCTTGCTTATATGGATCGTTTGTATTGCTATTTGCCATTGCTATTTATCTTACAACAAGAAGAAAAATCCATCACCCATGTTAGCCCTGCCATCCTGTAAGATACCATTTCTCATGCCTGTGCTGACTGGTGTCCCTATCGTCTGTTTAACTTACAAGCATTCATGATTTCTTTAATGCATGTGTGTCTTTCAAATGGATATAAATGCTCTTTAGATAGACTGAAGGAGATAGCTTAGGTCAAGGGTGATCTTCAGTTATGGAAGAGACGATGAGTCATTCGTTTCCCCATAAGCCAAAGAATTATCATGCTTACTAGACCATTGAAGGCCTTTCAAAATGTATTGACAGAACTTCCCTTGGGTCTTATGAAAACTTAAATCATGACAGTACCTTTAACAACAACAACAACAACAACAAAACTGTAACAAAAAACCAATAAAGTAGTACCTGACTTTTCGTCTGAGTTTTCAGGGAGTCAATTAGCTAGAACTGCAGGAAAATAGAACTCTAGCTCTGTTTTTTATCTACCCCATGCTTTTTGTGCTTACTATTAGTTTGTATATGTACAGGCAAATATTTCTCTCATCTATGGCATTTCAGCTGTGAATAATATACTACTTGTATACTTCTAACACAACATGAAATCATCTTTTAGGGAATTTTTCCTTACAGTACTGCTGTTAAGAAAACTGTAGCTTATTTAGGCACCACATGATGTTTGCTTGAGTGGAACTGAACAAAAGGAAGCGGCATGTTATGAGTGCCAGAAGGGGCAGGTAACGAAGTGATACATTCACTTACTCTTTCTCCTGTTTTCCTTTACACCACCTATCTCCAGCAGCTGCCCCTTGGTTTGCACTTTTTCTCTGGCTGCTAACAAAAGCTGGCAGCTCCCCTCTAGCTACCTTATTCTTTGGTTAACCAGTTGGACACTGTTGATGGAAGCAGCAGATTTGAACACAGCCATACATTTTCACCTGCATGGTGTGCTTGGGCTCTCCAAGCCAAAAAAATGGAAAAAACAATCCCCAATTCGGCTTTGAGTGTCTGCTGTCAAGTTATCATCTGAATGTTTTACTTTATTTATACACTTACACACACACAAGCTTGTCAGACCTTCTTTTTCACTCCTTAGTATACTAAATAACAGGTAGTCAAGTATGCACTTGTATAAAAGTTGTATATTGTAGATGGATGGATTAAAGATGTATTAAAAGGCAGAACACACGCAACTGCCTGTGCATGAATTAGTTTCTATTTACTTTTACTTCTGTGGCTGAGATTTTATTTAGATGATCTCCAAAGAACCCTAGGGAATTAGCTCAAGGAAATAACACAAAACTTTAACTTAGGTCAGGTAATGGGGTCTACAGTTGCAGTTGGCTTCCCTAGGTGATTTAGCAGAACAGCATTATGGTTTCTCGTGGCTTTGGAAATCCTCAGGCTTCACTGACAAACTTTCACTTGAGCAGTCACAAGATCTGCTATCTAACTGGTAAATTAAAAACGACAGAAGATCAGAAATGGAGAGTGAGTTGGCTATTTTGAGTTCAGTGCTAAAGGACAGCAGATCAGATGATTCACCTTCAAGGACTAAAGGGAGAAACAGCATCCCTTTAGATGAGAGCTGAGTGCTTTCCCTGAAAGGATCTACCACCCAGTGCGTATTTAAGGGATATCACATCCAGGACTTGACTCCCACTGAGCTGTAAGGGTCAATGCCAAGCAGTGGGAAGAGCGTCCTGCCAGCAGAGTCTAGCAGGACCGGGCAGAGGTGGGAGAGTGCAGGCACAAAGCGCTCCTTGGATCATCACAGATGCACAGTGCTTGTACGCAACCCAGTGTTGCCGGTTATGCCATGCATTGATGTTACACTGAAGCAAAACAGGAATTAGCTGCATTTTCAGCACTAAAACAGTGCACAGTTCCTTTGCTGGTTTTTTTTTTCTTTTTTTTTTTTTTTTGGTAGTGCATGGTGTCTACAAAAATGCAAACTGAGGAAATATTGCTAGCCTTTGGTCATATCATTACCCCAGTTTGTTAGAGTGCTTTAAATCCCCAAGGAATTTTACCTGTTCTCTTCTTTTGTTGATCAGTAGAATATATAATACCAACTACTTCTGCAGTCACTTCTGCTGCTTTTTGATCTCTTTTTTGTTTGGAGTTTAAGGCTTGTCTCTTTTTTCAGATACAGAAAATTACTTAATGACTCAGTTCAAATATGACATAATGTACCTTCCCTCTACAGAGTGAAGAGGCAAAAATGCTGAAATAACATGTCTTCATCAATTTCTTGGAAAAAATGTAAAATAAAATGTTTTATTTTTATTGTAAGAATAAATCAAGAAATGGTTATGATCAAATAAATAAGTGTTCAGAAGCAGAATCTGTTTTGCAGAATGGAACTTTCATATTGTTCTCCATTCAGGATTTGTATTATTTAGTTAGTGGTATGGAATTTGTCTCAGATAAAAATTAAATTGGAAAGAGGATTTCCCAGACCACATACTATGTCATTATCAGTGATCACATTAGTTTCACTGTGGCTATTTCAATTATTTTCTCATGAAAAAGAAAGATATATTTTCTCTGTGTAAGGATTTGTCATTGCTGCCTGTCACTGTGGCATCAGAGGCTTCATGGTGACAAGTGATAGGATGTGAGGAAACGGTCTCAAGTTGCACCGGGGGAGGTTTAGACTGGATATTAGGAAGAATTTCTTCAGGGAGGGAGTGGTCAAGCATTGGAATAGGTGGCCCAGGGAAGTGGTGGAGTCCCCAGGGATGTGTGGACACGGCACTAAGGGACATGGTCTAGTGATGGGACTCAGTAGGTCAGATTAATTATGGGACTTGATGATTTTGAAGGTCTTTTCCAACCAACATGATTCTATGATTCTAAATATTCTAAAGTGTGTCAGGCTACTGAGTTGGCCAAAACTATGTTAATCAGATGCCATATGCAGTTTAATAAAAATGGAGTGTTGCTCAACACAGATTCAGGTTTGACTGGATGATCTTAGAGGTCTTTTCCAGCCTAAATGATTCTATGATTACCACTTAGTTGCATTTGCTGGTGTACAGTTCTGCTCTGCTGTACCACAACATTTCTAGTGCTCAAGATATTTTACATAGATTTGTATTAGATATTTCTGTACGTCACAAGGAAAGTGGTACTCCACATCACTCTTGGATTTCTTAAAATTCCCAGCTCTCTGGCCTTTCCAAGTTCAGAGGAAATATACTGTTGAGGTGTGTGTATAAAAATGTCAAATTAATGAATGTTTACTCTAGATCCATCACTTTCTTCCATTTAAAAAAGATATATTAGCAGCTATGGGCATGAATGTATATATACATAAATATGTTTAGCGTGTAGGTATTTATATGCGTGGCTATAAATATTCTGTTAGCAACAGCTGTCCTGCCATCTTTTACCAAGGTTTTGTATCAAAAGCCTGTATTGAGGTCATCAGGAAGCAGAAGGAGAGGATTACTTTTGTTCTCACTTCTGCCCCAGGTGGCTGTCTAAAGATTGTTTGCAATCAAGTGCAAATTTCGTTCCAACAAATTTAACTTAGAGCCAAAGTATTGCAGGATGATCCATCTGAGCAATAAGTATTGAGGAAGAAAACAATTTCAGAAAGTGTATTTATTCTGCCATCCTTGTGGATTAAAAAAAAAAAAAGTTACATATGAGAGGAAAATGATTTATAGATAAATGGCTTCACTCTTGTATAAGTAAGTCACAGCATTGTCAATATTTTAATCATAGAATCATTTAGGCTGGAAAAGACCTCCAAGATCATCCAGTCCAACCTTTAACCTAGCACTGCCAGGTCCACCATTAAACCATGTCACTAAGCTCTACATCTAAATGTTTTTGCAGGCTTCCAGGGATGGTGACTCAACCACTTCCCTGGGCAGCCTGTTCCAATGCTTCACAACCCTTTCAGTGACGAAATTTTTCCTAATATCCAACCTAAACCTCCCCTGGAACATAAGGCAGTTTCCTCTTGTCTTCTCAGTTGGCGCTTGGGAGAAGAGACCAATCACCATCTCACAATAGCCTCCTTTAAGGTAGTTATATACAGTGATAAGTTCTCCCCTGAGCCTCCTTTTCTCCAGGTTAAACAACCCCAGCTCCCTCAGCCACTCCTCATAAGATTTGTTCTCCAAACCCTTCACCAGCTACGTTGCTTCGGTAAGGTGGCAAGTGCTATATAACTAAATAAAATGGCCACAAAGCTGAGGTTTCTGTGTGTCTTCAATGACACACAATAAATTTTAGCTATTGTGAATGCTAAGGTACACAGGACAGAGGAGTTATTGTCAGCACCCAGAACAAGTGAAGTTATCTGAGCTGTTAAACAAAATAGATTGACTAATTAGAGAGGTGAAATTTGGTGGCAGCCTGGGCTGCAACGATCATGCCCTGGTGGAATTTATGATCTCAATGGATATGGGCCAGGCAAAGATTAAAGTCAAGATCCTGAATTTTAGGAGAGTGAACTTTTGGTTGTTCAAGGAATTAGTGGTAGCACCCCCTAGAAAACTGCCCCAAGGGATAAAGGAGTGCAACAGAGCTGGAAGCTCTTTAAGGACATTTTTCTTAGAGCACAAGAGTTTTCAATTCCCAAGAAATCAGTCAAGGAAGGAAGGAAACCAACATGGCTCAACAACAACTTCCGGGTCAAATGCAAGTGTAAGTAGGAAATGCATAGGCAATGGATCCAGGGACATGTATCCTGGGAATAATATAAGGACGCTGCCCAGATGTGTAGAGATGGGATCACAAAAGCTAAGGCACAGTTGGAGCTTATTTGGCAAGGAAATAATAAGAAGGGCTTCCACAGGCAAGTTGTTCAGAAAGAGAAAATAAAGAAAATGTACACCCCTCTCCCCCGATAAATAAGACAGGAGAAGTAGTAACAACCAACATGGAGCAGGTTGAGGTACTCAATAATTTTTTGCTTGTTTTCACTGACAATCACCCCTCCCATATCTGTCAAGTCCCTGAACCTCAAGAAAGGGACAGAGGGAACGAAGTCCCTCCCATCATAGTGAAAATCAAGTTCAAGACCACCTAAGGAACCTGAACATACACAATTCCATGGGACCTGATGAGATGCATCCCAGGGTCCTGAGGGAACTGGCAGACATAGTTGCTAATTTATTATAGTTGAAAAGTCATGACAATCAGGCAAAGTCCTTGGTGACTGGGGAAAAGGGATTATCATACCAATTTTTTAAAAAGCATAATAAAGAGAACCCTGGGAGCAGCCAACCAGTCAGCATCACCTCAGTGCCCAGTAGGATCATGGAACAGATTCTCCTGGAAGTTATCTCAAAACACACAGAAGACAGAGGTGAAATCAGAGACAGCCAACATGGCTTCAACAAGGGCAAATAGTGCCTGTGTTATCTAGTGGCCTTCTACGATGGAGTGGGTACGTCAGTGGACAAGGGAAGAGCTACTGATGTCAACTACCTGGACTTCTGTAAGGCATTTGACATGGTCCTCCACAACATTCTTGACTCCAAACTGGACAGATACAGAATTGATGGATAGACTATCAGATGGATAAGGAATTGACTGGATGGCCACATCCAGAGAGTTACAGTCAATGGCTCAAGGTCCAGATGGAACCAATAACAGGCGGTGTCCCTCAAGAGTCTGTGCGAGGACCAGCACCATTTAATATCATTCTCTTTAGGGACATAGACAGTGGGATTGAGTGCACCCTTAGCAAGTTTGCAGATGACACCAAGCTGAGTGGTACAGCTGATATACTAGAGGGAAGGCATGCCATCCAGAGGGACCGTGACAAGCTTGAAAAGTGGGCCCACGTGAACCTCATGAAGTTCAACCAGGCCAAGTGCAGGGCACTATACCAGTGTCAAAGAAATCCCCAATATCAGTACAGTCTGGGTGATGAGTGTATTGAGAGCAGCCCTGCAGAGAAGGACAAAGGATACAGGTCAATGAAAAACTGTATATGAGCCAGGAAAGTGATTGCAGCCCAGAACATCAATTGTATCTTGGGCTGCATGAGCAGAAGTGTGGCCTGCAGGTGATTCTCCCCCACTACTCTGCTCTTGTAAGATCCCACCTGGAGTACTGCACCCAGGTCTGGGGTTCCCATCGCTAGAAAGACATGGACCTTTTAAAGTGGGTCCAGAAAATGATCAGAGGGCTGGAGCACCTCTGCTATGAAGAGAGGCTGAGAGGTGGGGTTGTTCAGCCTTGAGCAGAGGATGCTCCAGGGAGACCTTATTGTGACCTTGCAATGTATAAGGGGGGCTTATAAGATGGAGAAAGACTTTTTAGCAGGGCCTGTAATGACAGGAGAAGGCACAACAGTTTTAAACTGAAAGAGGGTAGGTTTAGACTGGGTACAAGCATGGGTTCATTTGGCTTAATCAAGCTCTGCATTTACAACCTGTGTTTCCATACTTGCTGTTTAAAAGGAAAACAATAATAGTGTCACCTTAGATTTTTTTAATCACAGACCTAAAATTACTCTGTAAGAGTGGTCAGTATTATTATTCTTGAAATCCAGAGAGGAAACAGAGGCCCAGAGTATTAAAAACACTTGGGCAGGATTAATCAGCAGAGTTGAGAATGAAAGGGAGTGTGCGTGATCTGCACACTGGGCCACAGCATATTGGCTTATTGGCTAAATAGCTCCAACAATCTTGCTTAAAGTTCTAGGATCCTAAGTGTACTTTTTTTTCTCATTTGGGCAGTATTTCTTTTACTTGTACATTTTTGGATATGCAGAATGAGGGACAGGGCAGTTGTCTACCCTTTTGGGTGGAAAGTGTCTATTTTCTTGTATTCTTGCAGATGAGAAATTAGTACTGCTAGTTGAAGAGGATGGACATGTGGCTATTATAATTAATAAGTAATAAATAT
>VXAL01018418.1:8891-24676 GCA_013399475.1 Chauna torquata
CTTCCCGTCCAGTGGGATTGGGGGACAGAATCAGAAGAAAAACACTACATGTAATACCCTACTTTCAGTTATCTTGTACTATAAATTACTTCTCATGACTGACAATTCAAGTTCTGACATAGAAATAAAATGTGCTTTACACACCATTTTTTTTCTGTAACATTATGTATGTGGACAGTCTCCACAATTTTATGTCTGCTGAAAAAATACAAATATAGCATGTTCCTCTCAGCTTTTATCTTCCTCGTCCCTGGTTGGAGGGAAAGCTATTTGACACCCAAAAGATTACTTATACAGCATCAAACCAAAGAGTCACCAGATTAAACTCTCACTCAGCTACACATATTCCTTTAATTTCTGCTTTCTATTTCTTTAAAACATTTTGAAAAACTCCTGTTGCACAAAAAAACTGCTTACTTTTCTAGAAATTGAGAATAAATTAACCAGTATGCCATTTTTTACTTCTAAAATTAGTATGTCATATAATCATGCATACCTGAGAAGTACCAACAAGTAAGACTTGTCAAAAGATGAAAGAGAAGAAAAAAAATNCCTTCATTTGAACACAGTTCATTTCAGATCTTATGGAAGATGTGAAGTCTGGCCTACTTAGGTGTCCTGCAAATTGCTTCCCAGAGAGTCCATCTTCTTAAGAATCTGTCTTGGACATGAAGACTGGGAGTGACTATACTTGCAGACTCACATATTCTGGTTATGGACTACTTTTATACATCTGGCAGTGATAACTGCAATTGTTCTTTGTCCATAAATACATGGATCATGGATTGCAGGCAGGAATTTACAATTTCTATATTGAGAATTTGAGTGGAAGAATGACAAAACTCTCTCTTATCTGTGAAACCTCACCAAAATTTTTGTTATTGCTCACTTTAGCTTGCATAAGTCATAAAAATGAAACTGCTGGACTGCTAAACAAAACATCACTTTTTTTCCAAGTTAAATATCATTAATACATCAATACTGCTGTATATAGAGTCTGGGAATACTCTAGTCTCTCAGTCCAACCAGATATGATTATCTGTATTGCCAGGAGAATATTGGTTATGTGGAGATGCACTACATGATCTGGGAATGACTTACAGTTAATATATTTAATACCTGAACAGGAATATCTGATTATTTGAGAATTTTGACTCTTGAACAATATTCAAACTGTCTTGGTGAAATTCCAGAATATTTATAAGTTTTTGCTCTGGACAGGTCCATATGGGATTCTGTAGCAGAGTAAATGTGAAAAGACGTCCCTGTTCAGAAAGTGTACAGCTAACTGGATAGCACTGGTGTCAGGATGCCATATGGTTTTCTGACATAGTAGATTGCCATTGGGTAAGTGAACAAAGTGTCTTACCACAACTTCTTTTGCTGCTAGTGTAGTGATCCTAAACAGAGACAGTTGTATATTGAGGAGTTAGTGATCCACAAAGCAGCTACCCTGAGTATGTGCAGGCCTGTGCTGTCATATGATGTGCTGCACATATTTTCTGACTGCAAGATAAACTTAGCCAGGTAATTATAAAGGATAAGCCTGTAGGCAGCTCCCACTTGGTAAGGGTAATTACAGTACCTGTGCGCCCTTCTCTTTATCATAATGTAAAGCAGTATGTTCTCAGGTAAACAACCTTTTGCTTGACAACAGAAACAAAAAGATTTTTTTGTGTGTGTATAAGTAAATCCTTTAAGAGCTCTAAAGACCAAAATGCTGGTGAAACTCTTTACAGATGGGAACAGCAGAGTATACTGTGGCCTTTTTGGAGGTCTATCTGATGCTGCACAATTTAGGGTTCTCATCATCACAGGAACATAAGATTATCTATCTTCTTTTTTTCCTTTTTATATTAAATCCAATAAATGGTGTTTTAATAGATATCTTATGGAGTCTGAGTGGTTTTCTTACTGTCCTCACTAGTGCAATACAGCTAGGTTCCAAACCAATTGAGTTCAGTTTGTATCTACCAGTATTCTTTCCACCTCAGTTTTTGTACAAATATAATCAGGAAAGAAATAGAAAAACATTTAGTATGTGACCCTGTTTCATAATAAGCTTTTCTCTTAGGTGAAGCAGGCTTGCCTTTTGATTTTTATCACTCTCTTTTGCAAAGATATTGTGCTCCAGGTAATTACTTAAAGGTTAAATACCTCCTATCAGAGACACATTCCACCTGATCTATTGCTGAAATGTTTAATGCACAACGGCACTATAGCACTGCAAGATAAACAGTACTGTGATTTCAGAGAAGAAGTTGAAAGATGAACAGATCTGCTGCATAACCAGGAATCTCTCTGTCTCTTATTTGCTCAGACGGTAGCCATGCTGCTTAACTAATAGCACTGTGGTATGACAATAAAGTCAGAACAACAGGGTGAATGTGATTAGTCTCATCCCCAGTATATTTATGATGCTCTGAACTCTAACCTGACTGAACCACAGTAAACCCAAACATTCTCACTCTTCTTGGCCATTGTAAGCACTTCAAAGATCTGTAAGACAAGCGCTATGTCCGTACCAGTCAACGTGGTAAAAAATAAAACATCCATAAACGCAGTTGGAGGAGAAAACAGAGACTAACAAGAAAAATATGTATAAATATGTATAAAAGGAGTCCAGGAAGAAAAACACAAAGATTTCTTTTCAATTGTGTTTCTGACACCTTGTTTAATTGTTCGTGTTTAATAAGATTAAGAATCATACAGAAGGTTGCATGGAATTTAAAGGATGGAGGAGTCCTGGCACAACCATCCTAGTGGAGTTGCTTCACTTTCTCACTAAACAAATCCTTTTTCCTGAAATGCTTTTGATGACAGTGTTTAAGGGAGATTTCTCCTTTACAATCAACAACTTGCATCCTGGTATATGCCAGCCAGCCCCCTCTTTGTCCTCTGTATCACAAAACAGCTGTGGGGAGAAAAAAGAAAGCCTGCCAAATGCACACTATATTTAGGTGTTATTAGATCTCAGAACACAGACTCAGAGATAGGTTCACCAGCTAATGGTTAATAACATTAAACTTTTTCCTATTAAGCTTTCTCTAGTTGCTGGGAAACTACAGGTCATTGCTGTTAATGTCTTTTTCTGTGTCAGCAAGAAAAATCCTGTTTGCTACAGATTTGCCACTTACAAATGTCTGTGTACTTCAGTCTGTTCCTAATGTACACTTACTCACTGATTTGGCAGACACAGTTATGTTTCATGAACTTAATCACTAGGTCCCAAAATTGTTCTTAAGTGGCACACTAAATGCCCAAATTCTCTTTGTTGTCTGTCTTCCAGCCACTGCTTGCTAGGTTCATAACAGAGACTGTCTCCAAAATCTGCCTTGATAGTTGCCTGGAGGGCACTTTGGAAAAAATTTGAATGGCAGAAGTCTTCTGGAATTACATTCACTCTTTTAGCACAGAAAAACCAGTCATCAGTCACTAATATCAACTATTGAACTTTTAGGCCTTTAAAGACTTTAAAAAAAAATGAATATACGGCTGGCACACAAATTCCCCTGGCTTTCAAAAAGAGACCTATGACTGTTCTAGCTTTGGAAAGATTTGTCTATGCTTTAGGGCTCTCAGCTACTCAGTGCATCAATACCATAGGAGAATGTTACATGTTTACTTCAGGGAAACCTCCCCAGAACAGTAATCAACTTTATGATACCTCAGAGAAGTATATACCACTGGACCCCGGCAGAGTACAATATCCTTTTACTTGTAGAGTAAAAGAATATCTGTATTTCCAGCAATGATTATGACTAATTTGTTACCCACTTTCTAACTGTTGAAGCATATATAAAGAACATGTGTATCTGCTACCCCTTCACAAAGTGATTTGTGGAGTGCGATTTTCTTCCACCAACACCTCTCAATGGTCTTTGGTCAACATGAAGCTGAGGAGCTAAGCAAGGTATGTAGAACTATCTTGAAACTGCTCTATTACCCACTTCTTAAAAACAGTTCTACTGAATTAAGCAAAAGGTCTACCTATCACAACATCTTGTACTTAAATGGCCAAAAGGCAATACCAAACAACAATATGTGAGGAGGGTGAGTACTTGTACTCTCCCATATTCTCACAGTCTCATTCAAAGATAGCTAGCTTCTCAACTAGACATAACTCCATTTAACCTCATATTTAATAGCCTTTTAGGAAAATTCAGCAAACCTCTTCCAAAACCCTTACATTGATTTCTCTTGTGTGAACTTTTCTAGCCCCCCATGTGACCCATATACATTTTTAGCACCCACACCACTACTTGGAAAAAGTTCCAGAGCTTCTACCCTCTGCACATTTGAGAAGGCACTTAAATGGCTTGTTTTGAATCCAGCTTTTGTCAGCTTCATTTGATGCTTGCGGTGGCAAAACTAGTAATATTTAAGATTTGGGAGGTCTGGCGAAGAAGTTTATCCTAACAAAAAAAGCATTTATTTAAACTAAAAGCTAACAGTCTGTGATTCCAAATGCTCACTTCTGAGCTAAGATGATACTGGGTGTATCCTTTTATAAGCTCCTATAGGATCCACCAAGAACCATCTCTCCATATCATCACATATTCATTATTTGTTTCCCTCTTAGAATTGCGGCTGCTAACAAGCTACTTAAAGGAGTCCATCCCTGAGAAGGATACCTGGATTTGTTAAAATTGGAATGATTGTTTTTCCTCTCCTTTCTTTTTTTTTTTTTCTGAAACAGTATATAGGTTTGGTCTCTGTGATCACTTCACAGAGGACAGGGGATCAGAGGGGCAGATGCTGTCCAAACATTCTCTCACTATGATCACAGTTAATAAAGCTTCTGTCTGACCTGTCTTAAATCGTACTTACGTTATTATGCACCCAGAGTCCCTAGATCTCTGACAATATCCTTTTAGTTTTTGTATTGAAAGAGACTATGAACTGTTTCTACCATCTTTATAACAATTAGCATTTTCAAACTCAGGATCACAATCAGCTCTTTTCCACAATTAGTTGTCTTGTCTGGCTTAGTTGCATCTCATATAGAAAACTTTTCCCCTTCTCTGAATTTCTTCTAGCATGATTACATTCTTTTTGAGACAGAAGGACAAGAACTATACTCATTATTCTGCAGGCAAGTCAACCCATGCATTTATGCAATAGCCCTGTTCTCTGTTCTTCTCCAGACAGTGCCTAATTGTGATTTGATTTCTTGATCACTAGTGAGCACTTAGCTGATCTTTTCATTGAACTATCAATCATCATTCTAAAATCTTGATACTAAACAGTAATGATCAGCTCAGACCCATTGATTTATATGTGAAGTTAGAAATATTCTTTTACTCCACATATATCACTTCCCAGTATTTACACTGAATACTTACAAAAGACATTATTTAACCTGCCATTTTACTGCTGAGTTTCTCAGTCTCCTAAGGTCCAGCAAACCTGATCACATCACTGCTAACATTCTTTTCTAGTTTTTTTATAACTATGTTGAACACCAAAAGTCCCAGAAGTTGGGGTTATTTTTTTTCATTTTCCCTGTTCTGAAGAAAGATTGTTTTTTCCTTCATTCTTTCAACCTAAGTTTGATGCGACTTGGTTGAAAAATTTTGAAAAAAATTGAAAAAAAAGTTGAAAACTTTTTTCTTTACTATTGGATCTTTTCATCTGGAGCTATGTCGTTTGATTCAGTGCTTCAACCTTCTCTTACATCTCTGTGTACCTTTTACTGATATCTTCCAGTAAATATCAAACTGCTGATTCCACATTCTGCAAATGTGCAAATATTTTGTTAGCACCAATTTGTTCTTTACAGTACCCTCAATCTATCAATGATATAAACAGCTGCACTGGGATGGTTTCAGTATGTCTTCCATTTCCTATTCTTTCTCCCCATAAATTTCTGATGTTTATTTTTAATAGGGATCCACCTGATTTTGCTGTTGTCAGAGCCTTGTTAGTATGCCAGTACTTCATCAGTGCCCAGATGTCTCCAATGTGTCCCCTGAGCAACAAGCAACTGTATTTCCAACCAAGTTCTTCTCTAAATTCCTTTCCTGAGACCTTTTCATCTCTCTTTCTGCTGAAGTCAAAATATTTTACATTTCTCTTTGGTCATGGTGCATGACATTCCTGTAAGAGATATACACTCACAAGACAATTTTTTCTTTTAGCATTTTTTTCAGTGTGCTTTAGGTAGGTCACTAACAGCTTCTGTTGTAGCCAGCAAACAAGAGTTATGCTTGATCAATAAACCTTGATTTTTATCAGGTATTTCACCATCAATGGTTAAATAGCATTTCTTCATGGCTTCCGGTTTGAGGCTAAAACACTATGCTTCAGAGCATTTAATTACTTTCATTGGCTCTGTTCTAAATTGCTTGATCTATTGTGATTCTTTCAAAAAGGCTTACAGATCCAATCTAAAATAGCAAGCTGTTGGACGGCTAGCTGGCAAGCACATTATTTGCATATAGTTCACCTTGCAATATGGATAAGTCCAAGGACTGACAATGCAAATGAAATTCAGATATAGTCTACAGTGTTCTTCTAGGCACCCACGTTGATTTCAGCATAATATGCCTTATATCAGCAACAGAAATTCAGCATGCTTCTAGTTTCCAATAACCATCAGCTGTTACTTAACTGACACACACTGTCGAATAGATACACCATTTGTAACACACAGTCCTTTATAAATACTCACTGAAATGCAATTGGCAAAAGTGATCAAAAAGATAAAACAGTTAAATGCCCCTTCCACACAGGCAAAATGCTAAATAATATTAAAAAAAAAATCAGTAGCAGAACATAAATAAAAACAGTTCTAATAAAACTGACATTCTGGCAATCAAATTTCATTTTGGAAAAGCTACCATAGAAATAAACCCAACTCAGATTTTGCCTCCTGATGGTATCAGTCACAACCCTAATGCTCTACCTACATGTTTTGCTTTCACTTGTTGACAGCTCTTTGCTGTTCTCAACTCTGCTCACAAACAACAGTAAGTTCCAAATGTGGGTTGTTATCATTGTTATTCTTGTATAAGAAATGACTTTTAATCTTATGAAAACTTACTATAATGCCCTCATAATAGCATGCTTTTGCAAATACCAAGATCCTGACACAGTTTTTAGTCAATTCTTACTTAAGCAAAACTCACATTTATTTAATCAGGAATAATTTTGCCTGTCTATAGGTTTCAAAGGATGTTGTCTGTATCACAGATTTTTACTCATCAGCATTGTCCAAAGAGAAATTTTTTCTTAAAAACTGTAAAATAATGAAAATGACCTTACAAATACGTAATGAAAGCATATGAAAAAATTAGTGAATAAGAAAAGAGAAAGTGCTATTAAGGTCAATGAAGGTTGTGAAATGTTGCAATATTTTATATCATTAGTTGTACTCACTTTTCCCTCATCTCTTGGGCTGTCACTTAAATGTACAACTGGCCCAGGGTGAGTCTTAGTGGATCTGCAAAACAAAAACAAATTCAAATCTGTGAAATTTTTCTTTACATGAAGAGCTAGATGCTTACCTTAATTGCTAGCTGTGTTAATATGTATCTCCAATAATTCAAAAGCCATTCTAAAGAGCCCATAGGGGAAGATAGCTATCTGAAAGTAACCCATACTTTTCCACTTTCAACTCTACTTCCTTTTTGCCCTGTTACAAGCAAAGACTCTCCTTTATTGATGAATACTTTCTTCTACTTCTTCTTCCTCTTCTTCTTATTTTTTTCTTAAATCTCACTTTTCACCCTATTACAATTTTTTTTTCTAATTTCTAAGGCTTTTTTGACTTTTCTGTTGTCCACTCCCTCTCTTTCTGTCCTCCCTGGTCTCTTGCCAAATTTCAAGCCTAATCTGCCAAGGATTTGCAGTCTTTGCTGGATTCTTTTCAGTAACTAATATCAAGCCTCACCAAGTTCCAATCTCATTAATGACAGTGATTCAGTAATCTCATGTACACTGCTCTGTGAGGTAGCTTCTTAGAATTACTTCAGTGGGGTTTCAGAAATGAAGCATCTTGCCTTTGTCCATTCGGTAAAGCCTTATGACATCTTCAGATACACCCATAATACACATTCAGTATTGCTCCTCAGCCATGAGACCCATCCTATGAGTCTTCATAAGCCTCTGTAAAGAATACTTACTGTTCTTGCTGTCCCCTCTCTTTTTGTAACATGTACCAGCAACTTATTATTCAACTTAGTACAGGGACTGCTGCTCAGGTCATTGTTGTCCAGCACCCAATACCAAATGCAAACAAGAAACTGAAGGAACAGATGAAGATTTTTGAATTGCCATCTTTTCTGACCAGACCTTTAGGCCCTGGCAGTCATACAGGGAAGGAAGACAAGCACCAAGTCCACAAAGCTTCAGACTATTTGAATGGCTGCACAGAGCAGGACCTTTCCTCCACCTACGTTCTGTGATCAGAGCACACATCCCCCGGAGCGCAGCTTAAGATCTAGACTTGCTCTCCCTACTTACATGGCTTGTCGGGGTCACCAAAGGTTACCAGGAAAAGAAACATGGCAGAGACTGGCAAGGCCAATAAAGCTTATCTGGAAGCCACATCTAAAATGACCTAGGTTACAAATTGAAAAATCAAAACAAGGGTCTCCAGCCAAACTGCACAAAGGAATTCCATAAACTAACAGTGTTCCTCTTCCTTTGGCTCAGATAATGAACTATAGCAAAACTGGCCTCAAACCACTTTATTCTACCAGGTCAGACTCCAAGTCAAGATTGAGAGTGGTATGCAAAAAATTCCAGGCATCTTGAACATTAAAATATTGCAGAGTAATCTATACACTCCTTCCCAAAGCAGAGCCACCTAAAAGCCAGACAGCCTTCCAAGACTATAGCCCACCCCTTTACAAGTATTTTAACATTACTGCTAGCTGCATACACAAAGACAGCGGCAAGATGGCAAGATATTCACTTGGTCAACCTTCTCTATGAGATGATCCCATGCCACCATCTTCAGCTTTGGCAGATGTTTCCACAGATACTTGCAGCATGTTATTTTTTTACATGAGGTCTAGGTGAGCAAGGCTTCCACAAAAGCAATTTGCAACACATCCCAACACAGAAGCAAAATCAGCAGGAAAGCAGGGGAAAGCCTGCTTATAGAGTAACATTCTATACAGGCTGCCTTTAACAATGTCAGCAGCAAGCACCCATTTGGTTTGAGTCATGGCATGCAACCAGTTTTGCAGAGATGCAAGTAGCAGGAGATCTAGCTGTCATTCTTATCCAAGCCAACTCCCCAAAGGGGACCCCTCAGGCTGAGCTTCTGCTTCTGAATAACCTGTACTGAAATAAAAAAAATCATAAAAAAATCATTTCCACAACACCAGACCTGGAAGCAGGCAGGGTAGGTAGGCAGTGACAGTGACCTGACCGGTGAGAGAAGGGTATTTGCAAACAGGGCTTAGACCCACAAGTATCTTGCACTGTCCGTCCTCAGGGAATTTTAACCTGCTTTGAACTTTGTTTCCGACATAAGTTCACCTATTTGGACTAGTCAAAGTATGGTGAAGGAAAGAACTAGATCTGTTTGGGGTACATGCTGCCCACATCATGATGTGCGAAGTAGGAAGGAAAAGAAGAAGAGGAAAAACTAGGAAGAGTGAGAGGCAGCATAAGGAATTTTACTTTTTAGCCAGATAAGAACCACTCCAATGCACTGCGAATCCACTTTTCTCTCCCTTTGTGCCTGGCCATGGGCACTGTTCCTCACTGTTCAAAAACAATGCAGTTAGTCAGACAACACTATGCTGATCAGTGTGACAGAAGAGGCAGCAGAGCCAAGCAAACATCAGGCACGACTAAGCTGACAACAGATAAAATGGTGCAATGATTACATGCAGGCATGCTGGCTGGCAAGGCATGCTGGTTTTGGCCAGTTATTGCCGCCCATTGAGCCAACCAGTATGCAGGCTGGGTAGCTTGGTCATACGAGTGTTGGTATTTGACCAGGAATGTTAGCAAAAGAGGGGCAAATGGAGGGAGCAAGGGAAAGAGCATACTGTCTTTCTAAGATACAGGCTGATCCCATCTAAGCTGCTCTTTGTATCTACTATTTATAAAAGTCAAGAACAACTTAGCTACATTTGCACAAACACTGTTTTCTTTTTAAGATATATATGCCATTGCTTACTAAAGTACACATCCATTTGTTTTTGGGTAGAAGCAAAGAGTTGCATGAGTTGTAGTCACTCTACGTTACATCTAACTTTATGCTAATTATACTTTCACTGTCACATAAACTAGTTCTTCCTCTGTAAATGATACAAAGCTGTCTTTTACTACCAGTCTTATTTTTATCTTATATTCTTTCAGAGATGTACCTTTAGATTTCCTGAGACCTCAGCTAAAAGGGGTTATCTTCACTAATACAATACATTTTCCTACCTCCTCCATTTCCCCATCTTGAATCTATTGTACCGCAGTCGTAGGAGGATCCTGGGAGGTTTGCATCCAAAAACAGTGTAATAGAATTTCTTTTTGCTTTTCAGGATATTAGGCACTTTTTGTTTCTTTTAGGAGTAATATGAGTTTTATTATTAGGTTCCTAGCTATTTTGTCAATTTTGCTGAGAGCTTCACATACATTATTGGTAAAATTAATACCAACCACAGCAGTCAGTGCATTAAATTTAGGAGATTTTATTTTTCCTCATTCTTGTTCCTCTATATTTGATATAAGTATTCTCTTAATATTTATATTATCTTACTCTTCAGTATTGTAATAATTTAGTTGTTTTGTACTATAACTGACTAGGTCAGGTTTATTCCACTTTCTTCCAATTTTATTATTTTAGTCTGGCAGGTATGTCACTCTATCAAAAGACTCAATGAAACTTTGTTCTGCTTTCACACCTATAACAGCAGTCTTAGGTTCAATTCTTGTTAGCTCTTTCATGTCAAATACTGGATGTAGGAGGCAAGGTGTTGGCAGTGGGGAGGCTGCAGTGGTGGCCTCTGTAAGAAGAGGCCAGGGGCTGCCCTGTACTGGAGACAGCCAGCTCCAACGCACCCAATGCAGGACACAGCTGAGCCCAGCAGCCAAGCTTGTGGTGCCTTGGGAAAATGTACTTAAGAAAGGGTGAAATTCTTCACAGGCAGTAAGATGTGAGGAAAAAAATGTGAGAGACAACCCTGCGGACAGCCAGGTCAGTGAAGAACAAGGGGGAGGAGGTGCTGTAGGCACCGGAGCAGAAGTTCTCCTGCAGCCTGTGAAGACCATGGTGAAGCAGGTTGTCCCCCTACAGCCCAAGGAGGACCATGTCAGAGCAGGTCTCCACATTGTAGCCTCTGGAGGCCTCCACGCTGAAGCAGCTAGGTATTTCCTGAATGAGCTGCAGCCCATAGGGAGCCCACCCTGGAGCAGGTTTATCCTGAAGGACTATACTGCATAGGAAGGACCCACTCCGGAGCAGGGAGGAACTGTTATGGACTGATTGCAACCCCCCATTCCCCATCCCACTGCGATCCTTTAATTTTTGTCTTAATTTCTCACCATCCAGTTCTATTTTTAAATGGCAATAAACTAAATTTATTTTTCCCCAAGTTGAGTCAGTTTTGCACATTGACAGTAATTGGTAATTGATCTCCCTATCTTTATCTCAGCCCACAAGATTTTCCATTTTATTTATTTATTTTATTATTTATTTATTGTCCTGCTGAGGAAGGGGAGTGAGAGTGGTTGGGTCAGGGTCTTGCAGCCAGCCAGGGTCCACACAGAACAAATATCTTGATTGATTAACAGCTGTCATCTTTGATTATACATAGGTAAGAGGAAACAGAATCTACTAAGCTTGGCAGTCTCAGTACTAACTCTGTCAGGAAATAAGTAAGGATCTTTTTCAAATAATTGCATAGGCTAAAACTCATTTCAGACTTGCCATCACAGATAACATCACACATGGAGTTTCTGGGGTGATGAAAACCGATGTTCTTGAAACATTTTGAAATAGCAAAGCCTGCTCCCCAGCAGTCTTTCTGCACTACCTTTCCAGGGCTCCAAGAAATACTGTTTTTTACACACATCAAGCAAAGCATTTGCATCAAAACTGATTCCTCTTTGGACTAAACAACAACAGATATTCACAAGGTGCAGCACAAAACCTTTGGTTTGGTTTGGCAAGGGAAGCACACAGTTCCCTGTTGGGGGAGATGTTTGGGGGAGGGTACACTGGTACAAAATAACACCACTTCAGATGGAGCAGGGAAGAAAACAGTACATGAAAGAGTCATAAGTTTCTCCATTCTGCATGGTCTTTCCCTTGTTCCTCTGAACTTGCCCTATGGCTGGATACAGAAGGAGACACATGAAAAATCTTCTCTGGCAATATATCTTTCTTGCTTCTCCCGAAGTGATGATATCTCTCTCCCAGTGCAGGACCGTGGCTAGGAACCCAAAGCTAGCTCTCTGTGCCACCCATTAAGACCAGGAATAGTCACATATTCAAAAGGCAGATCAAAGTCTTACTTGACTCGCATCTTCTTTTTTCCTCAAGGAAAGTATGTATAAATAGAAATAACAGCAATGCTTTTTGAAGCCCCAGAGAAGTGTTCCACGTAAAAGGACTGCCAGGCACTAGATTATACTGTATAATCGATTTCTCCTAAGGGTAGACATCATGACTACACTGTAAGTAGGATTATGTGAAGCAATTATTTAGTTAACTATATTATATCAATGATATTAGTTTACAGAACTCATGAGACTCTATCAGAGCTACAGATACAGTAATAACTACTTTCACACAGTAGATTACACTGCATGTGGAAATGTCTACACAGGAAAACATTTTGCCTCATGTAGCTTTAGTATACATAAAATGTTTTCTTTCCCCTCTCTACTATTAGGGGAAAGGATGGAAAGGATGAAAAAGTGCTGGAAAATCAACCACATATGAAGTTATCCTGAACACTGCTATTGATACCAGATACTTCTGTACAGGCATTCATTCAAGCTGGCTTTAAGACACTGTGTAAAAAGTAATGAGATACTAGCCCTAGAGAAAGGGGAAAATAAGGAAGAAGCTGTAGGAGAAAATAAGGCATAAGTGAAATATCTGAGCACAGAATTCCTCAAATACTAGCTGGGGTACAACTGAGAGTGACTGAGAAAATAAAGCTCTGTGAAGATATGAAAAGAATAAAAATGAAAGCCAAGTCCATACACAGCAGAAAGAAAAAAAATGAAGGTCAAGTCCAAAAAAAAGTCATCTATGATCTACAGTAAAAAATTCATGAAGCAAAAGCTACCTTCAACTGAGCAAGAGGAAAGAATGAGCTAATGATACAAAATATTGCAACATTTCATAGCCTTCACTAACCTCTATAGCCTGTAAAACAGACTGCAGAAGAATTTAAAAGTGGAGCAGAGGGTTCCCATAACAGCTGTACAGAACTAGAAGTTTGTTAACAAAGTAGCAATACTTTGAAATGTTGTGCACTTCTTCAGATGTTTTTCTTGACAACAGCAAGTATGAATTTATCTGGTGTGTATTTCATTGTGGGAGAGGAGAGACCTGATTTGCTGTAAGATTTGACTCCTCATCAGAACAGGAATGAAATGAAGAAACTATTCACTATAAAAAATGGAGTCTTCAAAAACCTTGTAAGGATCCAATTTTTTATTTTTTAAATGTATTTTATTGTAAAATTAGAAAGCTCAAAAAGCAGTCTTCAACGATGGTATAATTCGGACCCAGGAAAACATGGAAAATACATAGATGATGTGCTCCCCATCATTCTGGAAAGTCTGATGCACTCTAAGAAATGGAGTAACTTAAGTATCATTGTAAGAACTTCATGAAACACCAAGACAATCTTTAAAGCAGGCAAAAGAAATGTAAGACAAAATAGAACCAAATCAAAAGAAAGCAATTTTCCTCTTGAAAAAATTAGCATCCAGCATTGCAGAAATACCACACTAATGATTTCTGAGAGGAATGAAAACCTACTAATGGTAGAAAGTGGTAAAAGGAGTTAGGAGAGGAAAAAGGAAAACATTTCGATTAGTCATTGTTACAGACTTGGATATGATTGAATGTGACAGTGCTGAGAAAAGGATGTGTGTAAGCAGATATTTCTGTAGTGCCAGTAGTCAGACATATTCTATAGATCTGCTCTCACAAAGGTGCAGTGCACCAGAGATTTTAAGACTTTCTTTTCATTGGTAGAGTCATGGAGAAATTGAAAAGAATGAATAAGTTAGATACTGCAGTTCCTAGCTTTGATCCATAGTATGTGAATGATGTAAGAAGCAGTTCAACCTCAAGATGCAACTTAGACACAATTTCTAAAATATCTACAAGATGGACACATTGCAGCTTGCACTTTGTTTATACTAGAATTATTTCCATTTGGGTCAGAGCACAGAGAGGTTAACAGTTGCTCCTAGGCTGCTATTGCTCCTCCTGTGTGCTACTTTCTTTCATCACAGTGGAACTGCTGGCTTTCTCTGAGACACAACTAGGGAAAGGGGCTTGGCCAGGAAAGATCTAAGAAATAAAAGACCAAGTTATGGCTCTGTCAAACTCAGTTCCAATTTGCCCAATTCTGTGATACTCCTTATCTCATAAATTTTGACAAATTTCAGTTATTCATTCATTAGTTAGTGGGGTGTTCAAGCATTGAAACCTGTATGCTTGGGAAGGGGGTTACAGTGCAGATTTCTCATTTTGAAGTTTAGTGGACTCATGGCAAGACCTTCCTTCTCACAGTCACCAGGTGACCTAAAATGTATGATCCTGCAGTCTGAGAAAATAAATCTCAATGTAATTGGAGTAAATGGAGACACATGCTGGGCTTATGACTATTTCTCTCTTCCAGACCTATTTCCAAACATTTTGAAGGACAGGAGGGAAACTGTTTATTTGTTAGACAGTAGAAGACCAAGTAGTATCATGAACACTGAACATCTTTGGCAAAGTACTAGCTCTGCTACATGCCACAGAAAAGACAAATGAAAAGTTTTGAGTTATTTTTCATTCCTAGCTGAAGAGATGCCTCAGTATAGTCTGGCGTTGTGACAACACACGAGACAGTAATGTCCGAGACCAAAATTGTTAGAGCAAATGTTTCTAAAACTCTCCATATTCTCATTTTCTTTCTTAGTTCTTGACAAGGTCAGGTCCACTGAAACTTACAGTGCATATGATTTAGAAAGGACTTTTCCCCTCAACTTCTAGAATCAGTTATGCCTCAGTATTGAAAATGATCTCAAACAAAAATAATTCATTTCTTTTACATTATTAGTCTATTCAGGCCTTAATTTCTCACTGATAGTATATATTGTTTAAAGCAAGCTGGATTATCTCTCCTATAAGAGAAGATATAGTACCTATGATAAATAGGCATTTCAACCATCTTTTTGACATATTTCTCTACTAGATACTTTTGAATGGACCCTGATGAGAAAAAACACTCACTCCAAAATGTAGTACTTTACAGATCCTTCTGTATACTATGATACAAAATTAGACACACACACACACACAAATCACAAATGGTAACAAGCTTTTAAGGAAAAAAAAAATCAAACCTAAAGCCAACTTTGTAAGTCAAAATAGCCATGCAGGATAAGGTGATAGAATTTCTTGCATCATATGCACAGTCTAAAAATGATACGCCTGAAGCTTCTTCTCCTTCATTTCTTTAAACTACTAAACCTCTTCACCTGACTCTTTCTCTGCAGAAGAATCCCTGTTAGAAAAAAAAATTCTTTCAGTCATTTGATGGGCCGCACTGACTGACAATGTTTTTTTGTTCTGAGGATAAACATTTATG
>VXAL01018418.1:25794-42553 GCA_013399475.1 Chauna torquata
TATACATACATATGTTTTCCTATTTTCTTTCATCTTTGGAAGTACCTAACATCAACAGGCCCTATGAGCCTAAAAAGCTCTGAACAACACCGTTTCATATCTGATCTTGCTGCAAAAAAGAGGTTGGTCCAGAAAACTCTACAGAGGCCTTCCAACCTGAATTACTGTATGATTCTGTAATACTAAAATGTGTAAATTATTCTGAACTTAGAAGATTCAAGAAATATAATCAAATAAGAACATATCCATGGCCTAAGATAAAATTGTTTTCTCAAAAATACAGCTCAATACAATTATAAAGGAAAGTTTACTAACATAGGCTTAAGCTCATTAAATACACTTAGAGTTAATAGCATTCCCATTAAAGAGTAATCTAAGTTACATTTTTCCTACAAGAAAGCAACAGGACTCAAAGAGACATTATAGTCTGTTATTATGTTATGTCATATTCCAGAGTTCAAATGAATTTACTAGGAAAAGTCACATAGTTTTAATGTCAGCAGTGCCATAGCATCTGTTAAAGGTGGCTGCTGTAGCAAACAACACCATTATCCCCACCATCCTCTTACTCTAATACAGAAAAATTAATCCAGAGAGTATCCCACTATTTACCTGTGTAGTTACAGGCAAGGACAACTTCCTCCACCCAATACAAAGAAGTACATGATGAGACCAAATGGAGAGGATAAGAGCCTTCTTAGACTAACACACTGCTTACAGTGATCAAGGCATACTTGTAAGATTGACCGAATTAGAAGCAGCAATGAAGGAACCTGTGCTCAACTGTCACCAAAGCAGTACGGTGACAAACTAGCTTTTTAGAAGAAACGATGATGGTAACTATGCAGCACCTCTAAGTAGGTGAAGCCACAAGGCATATCTGAGTTATGTTGCCATTACCTTTAACAACTTCTTGGAAGAAAAAGTTTGGAAAACCTAAATATACTCCTGCATACAGAGTGCAAAGAAGATAGTTAGGAGAGGCTGCTGTTTACTAAAAGGTTCTAGAGAGGTAGCTTCTTGCACTGCATCTCAACAACTCAGTACTGAAGCTAGTTCGTAAGCAGCCCTTATTTCACACATACTTTTCATTGAAGAAAGGTATCATTCTAATCTATTCTCACAAGAAAGGTCTATTGTGGCCATAAGAAAAACAAACAAACAAACCCTTATCCAAACAGTTTTTGAACTAATTAGGAAGTGAAACTTGGTGGAAAGTTTCCATTTCATGCAAACTTTCAGACTTGTTTCCATACAGAATAAAAACAGCCTAATGTCTGGAGGAAAGAAAATTCCAAACACACCCAAAATGAAAATGTGTTGTTCTCAAATCGTGAAAGGCATTATCTACTCAATATAATGCATATAATACATTTTAAAACAGAAATAAAATGAAAAGACCTCTAATACGTCAACATCACCAAAACAAAGTGAGAAAGAGAAAAATAATTAAGATACTTCCCATCTGAAGAACTCATCAAAATTAACATATTAATTCTGGTTTTGATTAAATCTTATTCTTGAGCAGGATTTTTTTCAGCCAAAACTACTGAGCAGAGCTGAGCAAATTCCTACAAAGGTAGGACAAACATTCCAAAATTCCTACTGGGATGAAAGATTTAGCAGAAGATTAAATCCTGATTACCTTTCAAGTTAAAGATTTTACCTGCTTTGAAGATGAAATTAGATTTTTGCGACTTTTCCTATACAGTTTGGTAGGGACAGAGGGGAGGAAAGAGAAAGAAGCATCAGTTTTGTCAACCTGGGGGACACAATGATTAGTGAAAAAGTAACAACAGAGTGGGAAAAAAACGGGAAAGGAGAGGGTTTTGAGGAAAGGTGGCTACTATCAATATGATCTCTGCTTGGGATGGAGAATTAGATCCACCACTGTAAGCTGTAGCCTTATAATTAGATGCTGTTCTCTTGGTTCACTAAGCTTGGTTAATTTCAATTTGCTACCTGATGCAACCGGTTCCTCACAATATGAAGCAGGTGTCTCAGAAACTGCATGAAATACTAGGATTTTGTCCACAGTAGTTCCTCTTTCTGAAATTTAAGAGAGGAAACAGCTGAGAAACATTTTTTCCTTTCTGTTGAGGTTTTTACTTGCAAGAAGCATAGATTTATCCCAGTCAGACTTCTATATGTCTCCCTCAATTTCATACACATGGCATAGGCAACCAGAGTTAGCCTGTCAGAGAGCTGTTATTTAACAGACACCAACATCTGCTCATTACCTCTCCTATCAGTTCATCAGCAACTTTATGTGAAGATCATCAGGTCCTGATAAGCCAGAGTTTACTTTGAAATTAGCCCTGTTTTAAACAGGAAGCTTGGTCTAGAGACCTCCAGTCCCTTTTCATCTAAATGATTCTACAGTTCAGTGAAGAAAAGTTCTCCACAGAATCTTAGGGCGAATAATATTCCATTATTCTCTTCAGAGGATGTTTGGAGGAGATTTTGAGCAAAATAAATACATAAACATCAATATATATTGATGTATATAAATATAAAAATATCAAAATCTGAATTTGTGAGATTAATGATTATCTGTATTTAATGGAACTTGATGGTTAAACAGGTGCCTAAATACCATTTTCTTTTACATAAAAATGTAATTATGTGATCTCTATCATAAATCTAATATTCTAAAATCTTGTAACAGAACAGTTAATACTGCACAGGCATTGATTAAAATAAAAGGTTTTCTAAAGATCTGTAAATATTTGTAAAAACAAACGATTCTTAAAAATGAATCTTAAGACAGCTACAAAAATGACCACTGTCACAAATGCAAAAAAATCTGCACTTACAGTTCTATTGCCTTGTTCCACATGATAACATATCCAGAAAGAATGAAGGACTCAATATTTACAATGTGTGTATTTCCCCTCTCTGTTCCAACATAAAGCCATTTACTCTGGAAAGGCAGATGGCAGTAAGTAATCCTGTAAAGGAGAAACAAACAAACAAACAAATACTAAACACCATATCAACAATATTTTTAACACTTCTATGGATGAAATAACTGTTCTTTCCATTTTAAAACTTCAGGAAAGCCTGAATTCCTTTCTGGAATTTAATCTGTTAGCTTTCTTGTTCTGTTCATAACAGATGCAAAGAACGCTCTGCCCTTTTCACTTTGTAGTTTTACAAAGTGTGAAGCTTTTTCATGACTCCCCCGATCCTTTTCTTTAAACAACTTTATTACTTCTGCTTTCTCTTCAGAGGCAGCATTTGCTGGATTTTTGGTAAGATTCATATTTAGTCCAAATTTTTATTTCTTTTGTTCCTATACTAGCTCTACTTCCCCTTCTTGCACTCCAAAACATAAGCGTGCTTAGTTAGGTTCCAGCCCATGTGAAAACCTCTCTAGTCCCTGGTTGATAAATCCTCTTAACTGCTTCACATTAATGTTCATTCAGCACTTGCTGTAGAAAACTGTTAAATTACAGGAAGGTTAAATATTTGTGACTTTGAAAGTGTTGAAACTGTAGCTGTCTAGTGACTACATATGACTAGAGAGTTACAAAGTGAACAATGGTTGACTTGAATACTGCTATTCCAAGTTCTTGCAGTTGTGTCATCAGTCCAATCAGATTCAAGTCTATCTAGGACCATACTGAATTTCAGTACTCTAATAAATTCATTCACAAGCAAGTATGGTGTACTGCAGAACACTTGATCTTCAAACAAGAAGACTGAATCCGATAACATGATCATGAAAAAAGTCTCAAAATGTACTCATGCAAGACTACTTTGGTCTGCTTGTTTTCCTTTCTGAAAATTGCTTCTAGGTTGTAATCTCCAGCATGTATTGCCCCAACAATTATCAGATCAAATGGGTGTCTAATTTCCTAGCTATTACATTTCCTCCATTTGCCCACCTTGGGTTTAAAATTTCAAGGACACAGTGTTTCAAGAGCAAGGTCTTGCTGTAAAAGCAAGATCAGACTAAAGTCCTAATCACTGGCCATCAGTTACAAGATTTACTTTCCTGCTGGTCTATCTGAAATTCCAGACGGCAGTGTCTACTAAGGCTGCATATGCAGTATGAAGAACAAGATGAGAAACAGTTGTTGTTAAAGAATGAAGACAATGACCACAAATTTTACCATTGTCTTAAGCTCAGCTATTTCCTCATAAGTAATTTCATTTGGTTGTGATAGATTTATGGGACAGTCAGATAAGAAAACATTCTGCATGTTCTTTCTTCCACAATGAAAACTACCCTATGAGTCTTCACTGTTTGCTCAAACTGTTATTACACATTATCAAATATTACCTTTTACAATATGTGAGCTTGTAAGAAAATGCCATTCCCTTAAAGAGAATCCAGCGATCTCAAAAAGAAAAATACAAAACTACAAAAATAACAAACAAAAAAACAGCGCTCAGAACAGAAACATGGTTATATACACTGTATGTAACAAACAAAAATTTTTACAATTAAATGCATATTAGAGCATGGGGATTATAGTATCATTAGGCATTTTAATACAATACATTGTCAGGCTTCACCAAACAAAGCCATATGATGATTTTCATACTCTCAGAAAACTATACACTGCTCTGGAGTAGTTTCCTTTTACATTATGTAAATTAAATGCAAACTTTTATGTATTATTGACTTACTACTTTTACAGAAAATATTAACTTGGCTTTAAGGCTTGAAGGCTTTGAAGCAAGACTCAGATTCTTAATGAACATCTCATATTTCAGTAAGTACTGAAATTACGTAACAATTTCTTCAAGAGAATACAATGATGTCTCATACTGTAGTTTTCATCGTGGAGGAAAGGTATCCCTATATTAGTCATATATCCCACAAACAAATTAAAATGGCTTTTGATGCCTCTAAAAAAAAATGAAAAAAAAAACAAAAAAAACCAGTCAACTCACAAGAAAAAAGGAAAGGCTATTTTTCTTCTTAGCAAGGCAGGGGTACAGTGATTTATGCAAGTATGAAGTTAAGAAAGAGGTATTTAATCAGATTGTCTGATTGAGGTAACGTGGAACGCAATTAAATGGAGACCTAAGAATCCGTTCAACATTGATCACTTAGAGAAAGTCAGCCAGAACTGTGGATATTACACATTCTTAGCAGCAAGCCAGCAGCAAAAAACAATCTCACTGATCATGGTAAGAAACAGTAAAAAACATGGACTGATACCTTGAAAAGTGTTCCTGTGCTGCTAAAATGGGCTGGAACATTTTATCAGCTTTTCAATGTATTCAAAACACAAAGTAGGATATAAAATGTAATTAAAAAAAAAAAACAACAGTTGACTAATGAATCACCTGAATCAGAATGTATTAAGTAAAAAAAAATCTTTAAAATATAAGTCCTGAGAATGTTTCTAAAATTATGTAAGCAATATCTGAGAAATAATGGTGTAACTTTAAGAGGCATTGTCAAAAATTTAAACCTCATTTTAAAAGGAATGTACTCTGACTAGCAAATCTTGAAAAGGCGCATTTTTCAGAAAATCACAGCACTCTGCAATCTAACAACTCTGAGCAAAAAAACTTCATTGCATATCAGAATACTAAAATGCTAAAATAATTTAGACTGCTACATTCTCTGAAATACTAGCAAAAACACTTAGATGGCTTAAAATCATTTTTATTATTATAATGATATTGTTCTAAGAAAAATAAAAGATAATTTTCAGAACATTTCCTTCTGTCTCTGTTATTTTTTTCTGTTTTTAAAATGAAAAATTTTCCTGGAGTACTTTTCCTGGGGGAGGGGTCCGGAAGGAGGGAGAAGAAATTGTATTTTTGTCAAAATGATGAACAGTTTTTCCAATTTAATTATTTAATTGCTCATTCCTTGACATCAAAACTGCAACTAAATTTATACTATGCCTTTTCCGCTTATATAGATAATCTTAAATACGGAAAAGCAAAGAACATGTGCAGTTTTTATGCCTAACACTGACTGGGTGCGGTTTCTGTAAGTTCCTACTAAAAACAAAAATCAGCATGAATTCCGTCTCAGAAACCTACCAAAATAAACTATACTGTTTGGGCTCTCTGAATAGACAGAAATCTCATAAGTTTACAGACAGGGGGTTCAAACAAAACTTAGGGAGATGAAGAAGAAGAAAACAAAACCTGAAGGAGCATGAACCTGAGAAGATGAGTAGCTGATGGGATGCAAGCCCACTAGCTGCAAGGCAGGCCAGCTGTGGTCCTGGCCAGCCTTCTCTCAGCGACAACTAAGCCACTGTCTTACTCCCTATTTAGAGTTTGTTGTCCCAGCATGGATGAGTTCAGCTGCTGAGAAAGTTGATCTCCTTCCTACAAAGGTTAAGCATACCTCAGAAGACTAGTCTTTAGTTAGAGTGACTACTTCTCCCCTCCTGGCTCAAGGAATCCTTTCCAGCATCCTCTGATACTTTCAGTACTCTCCACTGATTTAGATGTTACTTATCTCAAGCAGTCAACACCATGTGCTGTTCTCGTGCCATTGCCACCTGATAGACTGGCCATTCCTCCATGGTAATAGCCAATGACTGGCTGCTGTTCTGTCAGGTCCTCTTTCAAAGCAACTCTTTCTGGAGAGAAATCTATGACCAGTGCAGCCCTCACTGAATACTCACAACAGAGAAAAAACACTAGAGAAGCCCTTCCCTTCCTTCTCAACTTGCACAGGATTTCTTCACCCCAACAATGGAAGCTACAGCTGCTGAGGATGCCTTATGACTTTGATGTAATCCCCTTCGCCCTACATGAGCAAGCACAATTTATGTCTACTCACCTTATTTTTTCTCCTCCCTTAAACTCTTGGTCCTTTTGAACAAAAGTATACAAAATGTCCTCACTGACATACGAAGACGACCAGACTCATTTAGTCCCCATCCTTCTCCAGTGGTTGAAAGCACTCTGGCCTTTCTAGGGAGCTTCTGGCTAGCCAGTGTTCTCAGGAAGTATAACGCTGCTTTTCCATCAGTTCACAAAGGGATGTTACAGCTGAGATTATTGCTTTAAGTCATGAAATGCACACACGAACATTTAGATAGGTACTCAAGCAATCTAATTTTTATCCAACTTGAAACGCCTAAATAGAAGACCAGGCTAAACCTATAGACACAGAAGAAAAGTTGCTGTCTCCAGCAGATCATTTGAATGATCTAAATTACAAGCTATTTGGCACCTGGAGATATCTACTGTTCTCCCTGAACTATAAAGAAAGGTGGAACTCATCAGTTTGTTGTTTTAAGACTATAGTGTTTACAACAATTAAGGATTATGACAGGTCTGGGTGTGTGAAGACTATTTCATGAGGAGTGTAATGATTAGGACTTAGTTCTTTTTCCGTCAAATTAATCATAAGCTGAATGTGACTCTTCTGAATTTGCTTACTACTTGTAACTGCTTAATGAATCATCTGATCATCTGTAGCAATAAATTGTAGCTTATTAATGAAAGTCACAAACTATTCACAATTAACACTATGAACATCATTTAGCTACTGTGATTATTTTCTGACTAAGCTATTAATACTTCCAAACAGTAGGGCCAGTTGAAGACATTACTTATGCTTACTGCTTTTTAAAGTAATTTGTAGAGAGCAGTATTTTAAAGAACAAGACAGTAAAATGGATTGCTTCACAAAAAAAGGGAACATGAAATATAGAATCAAAGCAGTGGTAACAGCTGCTTTCTAGTGCTGTACCTCTGTTTGCCAATGCCCCTTTCAAGGGGCATTATCTCGGATTATTCAGTTTATCTGATCACTTCACAAATCAGTTTTATTTGCCTCTCTTTTACATCACTTTAGCTACAAGTACACATCATGGTTATTATTCGCACAACAGCGGTAATTTAATCTGTGGATTGTAATGTAACAAATAAAGGTTCGGAACTTCTGTCTTCTTCTGCTTAAGATGGGCCACAGGTTTTCTTCAAAATAATTATTGCTTGAACTAGAACAAAACATTTTGACAATGTATTTGTAATTTAATTTTACAAAGGTGGCTTAAATAGTGCTGGTAGATACTATAAATATTTATTTGTTTTGATAAAGCAAGAAGTGTATGCAGCTATTCTTCTGCAAATTATTTAGATGCATCAACTGGCTGGTGGTCCATTGCTACTTTCAAAGTGTTTAAGATGCGTGCATTTTTCATGATGTCCCTTGCCTGAAATAATATATTTAAACAATATACAAGAATAAGAAAGAGGTATACAAGAATCTCTCTCTCTATATATATATAAATAAAATTTTAAGAAATGCAGTTGAAAAACTATTTCTTTCTCAAGACATTGTCTCTTTATGCTGGTTTCCTTTTTCTTTGGATCTGCTGGCACATTCTGAAGCATCCTTATCATTAGAAATTTGGCCTGATTACTAACCCTTTAAAAGAGTTAAAAACTAAAATATAAAAAGCAAAGCAGAACACTATCTGTGGTGTTTTGGTTCCTCTTTTTCCTTCTTTCCTATTAAGAAATCCAAAATGAAAGTCGGCTGTGCACCTGTTTCTTCAAAAGCTGTAAGTTCCTATGCAAAACTTCTGGACAGACCAAATAACTATAAGCCTGAAGTTAGTCCCTTTCTTGAATTGTGAGGCTACTATTTCAAATAAGTTTGCAATCACAACTGTAATTATTATTTCACACTGTTCCATAAATACTTGTTTTAAGATGCAAATGCTTATTTTAACTACACAAAATTTTAGTGTAACAACTATATGAGAATTCATAATGGGTTAACAAAATTATTTACAAGCAGTTAACTCAAACGTCTGTTTTTTTTTTTTTTAACCGGTTTTAATTCCTAAAATTAACCTTCTTACAACCCCATAAAATATCATCCTGTCCTGTTCAACATACCATAACACATACAAAAAGACAGCTGCACTATAACTTCTATAATATAAGATACAGGCATCTAAATTCACATCCGGGGTAACTCAACAGCTATCTGCCATAGCAACACTGCATCATTTTTACTGGCATTCCTGGAGCTCCAGAGTAATTTAAAAGTCATTCTTGAAATCTCAGCGTGCAAGAGGATGACAACTTTTGTAGCCTGTGCTACTAATAATTCATTTCATCTTCAGGATGACAGAAAATTATTTTCCTTTCTCTTGGACAAATGCACAGCAAAAAGACACCCTCTTCTGTCAAATCCTCTTTATGTTTTTGCTTCTAAATTCATCGTGATGTCTTATCCGTAGGAACAAATCACTGACAATGACAGTGATGTACTCTCCACAGCTAGATCTGTAGTATCACAAAATAGCAATGCACTGGATTGAACAGGTATAACCAGTGGGCTTGAACGCAAGGAAAAAGACAAGGAAATTATACATAGTTTCAACATTGGAACTTGCTTCCTTAACTAGGAAAAGATGGTGGCAGGAACATATTTTCATTGGTGTCCAAACTATTTCTGTTACCGGCTCATGGTCCTGAGACATCAAAAATGAGAATAAAAGTTCCACAAAATCAGTGAAATGAAAAAATTAATAAAACAGGTTTGGCAAACAGACTAGATCATTGCTTTCCTCTTTAGCGGAAAGACAGAATACGTGATTTCTCCCTTGTGGACTGGCTTGTGAAATCACTGTTTCTTATTTTTAGCACTTCACTTGCTCACCATTAATTTCTTTGAAGATCATATAAAAATGGAGCTGTAATTCCAAGCATTGTGGCAGTGATGGACAATACAGACCACAGTAATAGCCACTGAGTTTCTTCTTAGCAATACAAGAAAGCCCAAAAACAAAGGATGAAAAGGGGGATGCTGTTCCCAAAAGAGAAAGTTTTTGATTTATTTCTTTCATTGATTTTGCAGCAGTTGCATTAAAACAAAACAAAACAACAAAAAAATAAGAGTAGAGTTTCTCGCATCCTTTCACCCAACACTAAAACTGTAAATTAAAAATGCACAGTTTTTGCTTCCCAATTGCATAGTTTCAAAGAAGTAATTTGGAACTTAGCTCAAAGATGAGAGGTTGAAATTTGCCTTTTACATGCAGAAATCTGTGTTTATATCATCTATTCTTACTATAATGAGCTTAAAACCTATTTTATATCAGTATCTATCAAGCTACTTTGATTGACTTTCTAGTATCAGGCTGACACTAAATATAATGAAATTCACTTCAAATTAAAACAAAAAATTACATTTCTGTGTGTATACATGTATGTGCATATACTTTTATTATGTATACAACTTTCTTTTTCCTTAACAGCTTCCATTAATTAAAATTATGTAGACCTATTGGAGACCAGCTGTTCTCATCTGTTACGCTTCAGTACACAGTGACTCTGTGATTAACGGTCCTTGTTTTTCTGCAGTCTGTAGTCTCTCTTCTCTTCCTGCTCATGTACTGTTTAATGAGATAATCCGAACATTGACATTACTAGCTCTATTTCTGATTTACTGGAATAATGCCCAGAGTTTACTCTGTTACAGAAGGAAAAGTATCCTAAATCATTGCATTGGATTCTGTTTAAAGCTGCCATGTGCCTGAGCAGGCAAGGGGTGGTGTGGCTTCCAAGAAGCAAATGACTTGCTGCAATGGAGTGGTTGCATGTTCTTCGCTGCTTTAATATATGACTGAAAATCTAATCTAACAAAGGTCAAAGGATAGATCTGAACCAGACCATGAATTTGAAACTCAGATTTGAAAACTTACAAAAATACAAGCACAGAATTCCCGTAACTGTACTGTAAGGGTAGCAAGCTGAAAATTCCAACTGATAACAAAGACTGTTCTGCACTGACCTGTATTTTATGCTGTCCGAATCAAAATTTTATAAGCCATCTTTTTTTGCTCTTGTCTAATATGTATATATGATATTAAATAGATGACCCACATATGGAGATTGTTACAATGCATTTTTGTATTACAATAGTGGACTCCTCATTTATGACTGAGGCCTCAAAACACAGTTGTTCAATGTACGGCTGTGTGAACGAATGTATTTTAATTTTTGCTAAATCTGACCTTAGAACAGTCTGGCAACAGCTGCTATATGAAAATGACATAACAGTTTATTCTGTGTTTTCTCAAAAAAACCCAACAAAGTGGAAATCTACTGACAAACATGATTTATTTTCATAAGACATGAGAAATAACAAGCACACTGCTTAGTGTACAATTTGAAGTTTTGTGGTATATAGCAACATACTGTCTACTGCTAAGAGCTAAAGGATTTTTTCCTGAAGAAAGAAACCAACATACAAGTTACTCAGGCAGACAATCAGAGGTGGGCAGGTGACATAAAAAGTTAAATATTTCAGAACATGTTTTTCTTCCCTTTTGGAGAAAAAAAAAAACCACTACACAAAGATGTTTTGAAAAATAGAATTTCAAATAAATATCTGTTTTCTCATAGAAATAATAGAAGGAAGTACAGCCAGAGTGACACAAAGTAAGAAATAAATTAGAAGAGAGGGTTTGTCAGGATGGAGGGCCCTCTAGTCCCTGTATTGTTGTCATGTCCTCGGGTAATTGTGCTAGCTGTTCATTTTTCTCCAGCAGTTCTATGGGTCTTGGTGATTTAATGTGTGTGTATGCACATGTACAGACATGCATGTCCACACATGTACATACACACACATATACATATAACGGAATAACTTTACAAATTCGATAACACTTATAAGTAAATTTCATTTGTCAAACATTTTAACTATGCTGTATTTATAGCCACAATATTTAGCCTACTAAGATCCAGAAAGAATAATTTTGGTGTTTCAGAGATGAGAAGCTTCTTGTTTAGAAACTTTCACTCACTATGTTTTCCACAGCACAGCAAAGTCACAGATCCAGTCCCAAGACTCATTCATATATTTGCCAAAATATTTTAGGTAAAAAGCTTTATTTAAAGTAATAAAAGTCAAATGCACAGCTCAAGGTTGGACTAGAAGAAGTGGAGACTATCTTGTACGGTCTTAGCAATCAGTGGAAAGTAGAAGGGATTGGTTGTAAGCTATCTTCCAGTTTCTTTGTCCTTACAGTATTAGAAACAGCTGTTATCTCTAGGAATAATTCATATATAGCATATCAGCCATTATCTGTTAACCTGCTTTTAATGTGCCAATGTGAGGAATATGTGAATTAATTTGCAATTGATTAACAACCATGAAACAGAAAAATGTTTGTGAAATTATTCATCATACTTCATGATGAGTTTTCTTAAGTCCTGGATAGATGCTTTTAAAAATGAAGATATATATGCAAATAATGTAACATAGCAACTGTATTTTCTGAGACTTTTCTGAGTAGTTATCACAAATCAAATTACTATGCACTGTGCTAACGTTATTATTACATATTTTAAAGTCTCATGAAAACAGAACCTTTATATACTGAACTGTGTAGAAATAGATCATAAATATCTTAAACAGCTCTATTTGCCTTCAGAGAAATTGTTTAGCAAACAGGTTTAAAAGCAACCTCTGTGGCATAATGCACTTAAGGACATTTTTAATTGAAAGGAAACTCAAAATAATAACACTGACAGGTTCCCAGTGTACTAAAAATTACTTTGGGGAAAGGATGAGAAAGCCATGATTAAAAAAAAGATGCGAGATTCTTAAATTCAAGGTTGGATCTGGATATAAACACAGATTTTTTTAATATTCTAGAATGAAAAACATGATGAGTTCTGTGATTAGAGTTTGTTGTATCATGTACAGATTAGAAAGCAAATATTGCTAATAACTGTAGTGTCTAGATATTCCTGGAGATGTCAGCCAACAGATTTCTGTATTCAACATTCAATAAATCCATAAAAGATGATGCTATTTTAGAGGAAAATCTATCCTGGTGTAACTTAAGCACAGAGAAACAAAAATAGTTTTAAACTAGTCAGTTTAAGTTCTTACAGCACTTTCTCTGCAGTAGCACCAACACAGATAACACTACAAATCCCACCCAAGAAGGTAAGGGTAAAAAATTAAAGCCAATAGAAATAAAGTTAAGCCATGTTTGTCCTCTCTGTTGCTCTGACCATATTGTTATTACTAATTGAGATTACTCAAATATACTTAACAGTACACACTAATGAAGGTTTTGAGTTTCAAAAAAACAAATTTTTAAAAGCTATGGTAAAATAGGGTAGGTAGGTTAACCAAAGGTAGGCTATTCCAGAATATTCCAATTTAATTCCTTAGAAAAAAAAAATAGACAAGAGAATTGTAGGAGACCTAGTACATGCCAATTTAAATAAAGCATTTATTTAAACAAACAAATAAATAAAAGGCACTACTGTAAAATTCTATTTTTAATGTCTACTTTCCACTTGACTTTGTTGAAATATTTTACTGGCTATTTGAGAGATTCTAAGGGATTAGGTTTACAGCTGATCTTGTAATTTCATAACTGATCTTGGTACTAATACTAATGAAGTCTCAGAGACACAATATTACAAAGGAAGGACAACCTGCACAAGCAGAGTACAAGAAATGGGATGAAATTTAAAATGCAAAGGGCAAGGCCTCAGACTTCAAAGAATATGAATTTCCACCTTATGTTTGCAACTCAGGATATGGAAGTGTTGGAAGAAGATCATTTCAATTTCATTAAGTACTGCTTTGCTTCCACTCTTGAAGGACTGCATGCAAAGCAGCACATTCCCTGTTAGCTAGATATACATCAGTGCACCAGCGAAGGAGTGCAATGGTAGTATTAGTCAATCACAGCAAGACCACAAGCACTGATAAGATGAAGTGACATAAAAGGAATGTATTATGGTATGCATCAGTAAACTTATTCTTGCAAAGATTACAAAGAAAATGGTACCATCAATGTCCATAGCACATATCTAGACGCTATCTAGAATATAGGACATATCTAGAATATGTTTCCTTGTCTAATCATCAGCTCAGCAAGAACTGATATGAGAGGAAAGACCAAAGAAAAGAAAAGGGAGTGAAGACACAAGTTACAAAGGGGAACACAGAATCTTGATTTTTGTAGTGTGGACAAAACAACAACAACAACAACAACAAAACCAGACCACCAAACCAAGAAACCACACCTTTCATTGTAGGTGGAAGAGTCAGTGCTGCATGTACAAGTTGCTGTGAGAGGGTGCAGGTGGTGCTGTGCTGGGCTGCAGCTACAGCCTGGTCTCCAGGCTGCTCTGGGCTGCACAAAGCCCATGGCTGCAAGATAAATGCAGCTGGCTCGTCATGACAAAGGAGCCTGCCGGCAGCTCCCACTCGGTACCAGCAACTGCACCACCTGCGTGGCCTTGTCTTCATCTAACAGTGCAGCAAGAAGTTCTCGTGTGAACATCCTTTGTTTGTCAGTAGAGAGGATGAATACAATTATTATCTTTTAAGAAAATCCTATAATAGTCTGAATGACCAAAATGAGATAACCCTTTGTACAGACAGGGTCTGCACAGCGCAATGCAGGCTGACCGATGACCCACTCGATGCTGCACAACTTGGGGTTCCCAGCATCTAAAGGGATGTAAGATTATCTGTACTATCCTCTTCTCCTTTACTGTGCTAGCTATCATTTTAATTGATACCTTACAGAGTCTCAGTGCCATTCTTACTGGGGTCCTGAGGGACCAGCACCTCTTGGTGCAAAACAGAGTTAGCTTGAGTTGTTACATGGAGGGAGGTAGGCAAGTGGTCTGGCCTGGAATTGCAGGAAACTGGACTGAGGAGCTCCCTTCAGCTCCAGTCTACCAGAAGGCCCAAGTATTTAAGATCTATTAAAAACAAAATCTTAGAGATGATGTGAATTTTTGTTCTACTTTTGTGGAATATCATCTCATAAATCTATTAAATTGAATTTGATGATTCTTGGTATGAACAAGCTAATATCTGTTTTGTATTTTTGTTCTTTATTGATTGTTCAGCATAAATGGAGAATAAATAATCTTTCAAGTTTAGGCATTTGCAGTTTTGAAAAGTTCATCATTGTGTCCATCTTCCTGCCATGCGGCAATTCAATAGGCAATTTATGTGTTATTCCTTGCCATTTAGCTTTTCAAATCTGTAGTAACTATTTTTTCAGGCTCTTACCCTTCAACTTACCGCAATTAGAACTTTGAAAGACAGTTTTTGAACTGATAAAGAAATTATTCAATTTTTGCATTGTCTTGATATGCTGATCTGCATATGATGTTTCTCCCTCACAGAAAACATTTCAAATCATCGCTTAACTGTGATCAACTTCTACATACTGATTTATTAGGTCTCCCTCATCACTAAAACCAGCATAAGAATAATAGAAGTAGATATGAGTTGTGGCATGGATTACTTCAGCTGAAATAACTTTTATCATGACAGTAAGATAACAATAACCAAGTACTCAAACAAATGGACCTATTATGGTCATCACAAGTTTTTCCCATGATGAGATAAGAGGAAATGTCATAATGTTGGTGGGCAAATAGCCATTGTTTTGTCATAAGAATGGCAAGGAGTAGGGGTTCATAGAAGGTCTTCAACGCTAGTACCTACTTCTGGCCACTAGAACAGATTCTGTAGCTGTGTTTTGTTCTAACACTACTTTGATTCACATCCTGAAAAAGGGGTATATACAAAAAGGTATAATTCCTCAGAGAAATACGCTGATGATCTCCTTTACATACTTTTATCCTGAAAATTCATTATAAAGTATAAACATAGTAGAAGGGCCAGATTAAGATGTTTGGGATTGTTAAATCATATATCAAAGCGGTCAGTTTTTGTTGAATCAGACAAGACAAGCAACAAATTTTTAACTTTTTCCCTGTAGTTACAGTAAAAAGGACTTGTGATATATGCAGCTGCTTCTGCAAAGACCTAAGAAGACTGCTATAGAAAACATATCAGCGAGATATGTTCATATCAAGTGAAGGAAGCCATCCCCCATTTCATATAATTTCCTTCCTTGTTCATTCTTTATGTCACATGTAAATTTGTAATCTTGCTGATCACAAAGCAAGTCACAGTCCAACAAACCAAGTCCTTTATTTTGTTAGTAGCTTCTTCACTGCTAACTGGCTGATGATCTTTTTATAGCCTAGAAGGTCCTCCAGTTTTATGTATGTGATTTTTAAAAAATGAATCCTTTTCAACCTTGTAACATAGTCTCGCAACCACTTCAAATACTCCCAATGCAAATACAATGGTCATGTTAGTACTGTATTTAAGGATTTAGGAGGTTTAATTCCTAGTTCATAATTTGAGAAATCAGAAGTCACGGGTATTGCCTGTGACTAGAAAAAGACTATAGAAAAAGAAAAGGGCTTGTACTAGACTTCTTTTTATGACCAAGGCATTCATCATTTCAACTAGGTTGCACACCACCTTTCCAGGATGAGCTTATGGCTTTTAATGATTCTACAGGTCAAATGTACTAAGAAATTTTCCATAACATGATGCAAGACCTGAAAAAAGAATGTAATGTAATTTATTTATTTATTTATTTTTACAGACTAGGCAGAGGTTTGTGGTAACTACATCAACATGATTTGGGTCAGTCTCCCTGGAGAAGCTTTGCATCCAGTGTTTTGTCTGTCTAAAGTGACATTTGACAAAGTTCACTTTCCTGCCCTGCTGTACTAAGGCACAATCACATAGATGAGAGGTGTTCTTTATGAGGCTCAGGAATCATTGGAAGCTCAGTAACAGCATGCAGACAACATTAATTGTTTATTGAAAGCCCTGAGCATCGTTCTTTCAAAAGTGACAAATGCTGATGCAAGACCATGCCACAGATGTTTAGTTTGTATCTTAAGTGTTTGAGGTCTCTGCTATTTTCACACTTGGCAATACACACTC
>VXAL01018418.1:42628-61323 GCA_013399475.1 Chauna torquata
AGATGTGGAAGTGAATGCCAGCCAACAGCATGACTTCTTTTGTTTTCCTTATTTTTTCTGTCATCACCCTGAGAAAGTTTAAATCCTTTCCACAAAAGGTTTCTCAGTGCAAAAAGGTAGACAGGGTTGTATGGTGAAATATTGCTTTATATTTGAATTCTGTGGTTCTTTTAAACAGCAAAATGTTGTATCACATCATATGATTAGAATTTGTTTTGTGGTATAACATGGCTGTGCAACTGCACTGAACTTATTAACTGTTTTCATGCTTGATGACAGACCTCTGACTAATTTGAAAGCATGTAGACCATACAGAGTTTGCAGTTACAGAATATTAACCAGGGGGCTCTTCTACGAGCTGGCAAGCTACCACAGGAATTTAGTTCCTTGAACAGGCAATGTGACACAACCTAAGTTTCCTAACTAGAAAGTCCCTAATGCACAAGTAAACAGGTTCAGGTAGCACAGAGACTGCACAGCCCATCACCAGTTCTAATTCAATAGCCTCTTGCTGTCCTTTTGATGAAGCAAACCACACAGGATACAAAATCCTGCAAAGATACAGCAAGACTCTCACTACTCTCAGGAAAAAATATAGACCAACACACAGAACAAAAGTCACCTGATCCAAAAAAGATTTCTGTCTTTTCTCTTTGCTTCCAAACATTGCAGTAATACCCTTTACCACCTTGTTCAAATACTGCAACATCTCAGATGTAGGAGTCAGGTTTCTAACTAACAGTATGTTAGAGCTCACTGAGAATTGCTCTCAGTCACCCACTTAAGAGGCTCCTCTTCCTCTGTGACAGCATATGCTGAAGAAAGTGTTACAGGCCACAACCCCAAAGCCAGCTACATAGACTTTGTCACCTGGTGATTCCGCTACAGAAGGGCACTTGAGGTATTGTTACAGCATCAGCGTACAGTGCATGAAGATGGATTTAAAGACCCAACAAAACCTCTACACTGGGTTTATGTATGATGAGTATAATGTGTCAGTGCGTAAACTAACATAGTGCTGTCAGCTCACTTGTAACATGCCAGTCAGCCCTGGCTAAAATAAGAAAAAGAGGGAAAAGGGTTATCCAATGTCAGTCACAATACAACCCAGCCAGCTCAGCTTTAGAATAACAGGAGATGAGCTGTGTTCATAAGGGAAACTAATGCATGCAAGCCTACATAAAAAAAAAAAAAAAAAGTGTCAAATCCAGGTAAACTATGAACACTACCATCCCAGTTGCACTAATCTACATATATAAACTGTTGTATATTCAAAACTATACTTGCTGAATTCTGCTCTGACTATATGTAAAAAGAAAAAAGTGTATTATAGGTTTTGGTGGTTTAGCTTAATCCTAATGTTCTTCACAGCAGCCAGAGAATGTGTACTTCCATTAGCAGAGTAATTTATTTTGCCTAAAATGTCCACTGAAGATGAATCTGGCATCTCATATGATATCAAAGAAGGAAAAGGAGGGACTAATCTAAGGAACATCAACATAATGTTATCCTTCAAGAGTTTTGAAAGGAGTCTTACGGAATGTTTCCAGAGGTTAAGAAGGTTTACCTGTGCTTCCTATTTGTACACTGTACAGCACATCATGTATTATCAACCATATGCTACTGTCAAGCATGTCTTTGAGTAACAGTTTTATCATTACAGTTCTTGGTACGAGGCTGAGCACTGAAACATATTGCTTATATTTATATTTACTTGAAGGTTCTTAATGCTTTGCATTACATTCCAATTATAGCAAGAGAAATTTAATATGACAACCTTGTATTTTGATACAAGGCAAAAACATATCAAATGCTAAAAAGTCCAGGGGATTACACTGTAGAACAAAAAGATCAGTTTCCTGTTATGCCTCATTCTTCAGTGTTCCTTCCACACTTGTTCCAAAGAGACACTTAGTAAAGGATCAGTGAATTATAAGGGACAAGTAAGTACTGTTAATTTTGCATCAGCATATCCCTGAATTATTTGAGCAGTGCTACAACGTTCTTGGAGACTGCTTGTCACAAAGAACATACCATATAGAAATCCCTCACAAAAGGCAACACAGTTTACCAACAGATCAGAAGAAGGAAAAATAAAAGTAGAGAGGTTGCAAACTATGATCTAATGGCTACAAAAGGACATTTCATTAGTGAAATATTATTCATACACAATTAAGCATCTCAATACTGAATGCTACATGGTAAATGAAAGATAACCAGTGGGCTGCAAATCTATTTGCAAACAGGATTTGTGTTTGTATTTCACAAGTCTTCTCTTTACATCTATGTTATTCCCAATGCCTGAAAAAAGAACAAATATGCTTTTGACTTTCTTAGGAGGGAGAGGGGGAATATATACATATGCACTTGGGGAAATTTGAATCAAGTAGTTGTACATATACATAAACACTGTTAAGAGCAGATTTTTGTCTATTATCCTTCAATTTTAAATGTCAAGAAACAGAAGCAAATTACAAATTAAACAATTCAGCAATATGAAGACTGGTGCGATAAAAGAAGTTACATTGACTGATGGCCAAAGACTTAAGTAGCATTCATCCATCTAGCAGAATCTAAACAGCTTTACAGTTCATGCATCAAATATTTTAAAAACTCAAAATAAACTGATTCTACACGAAACCTAATTAATTTAAGTCAAATTAATCAAGACTCTGAGCTAATACAATGATCTTCTTGATCACAAGCAGATAAGATATTAGAATTTTAAGTAAAAGTGCATTATACTGCATCCCTTCATGAAGTAAATCTGTCAGTTGTTCACAAAGAAAAATCTGAATCAAACAGCATATCAAGGAGAAAAAAATCCTATATAAATAAAATTACCACTTTTATAATTCCTCAAGAGAGAAACATGCAAATAATAACACTTGAAGTAGCAATATGTTCCATTCTTACAGGTAGACTGCATCTGAATAATTGTGCGTTTGACCCTGTAAAAGCTGTCTAAATCTAAAATTACTGTGTTTTTTTTTCTTTCAGTATTTAGCATTATTTTATATTAAAAATTTGAAGAGACATCCTACTTCTGATTTTCTTTTAAGTGAAACAATAATATATAAATAAGTATATTACCTTTATACAATAAAGCACAGTGTAAGTTTTTCCTCACTTTATTAGTCACTACCATTTTCTGATAGATGCTAAATTCCATGACTTCCATGACTAATAACTACATCTCCAGATCATTTTTAACCTCAGTTCAAAAATGCCGTTACACAAAACTTAGTTTTATACAAAGTTTTCCACTATTCCAAATAACTTGCTTCCAAATATTTTGCCCAGTGTTTTAGGTTGTCAGAAACAAAAGAAAGCTTAGGTAAATGTAATGATAAATGTTTTGCTCTTAGCACAGTCCAAAAGCATGTGTTTATTTTATCAAGAAATTCTGATAAAATTCTGACCAAGATACCATGTTAGTCTCTCTGAAGAGAAATGAGAGGCAAACAGGTGAACAGACACTGCATTCTTGTAAGTACTGATTCCTTAGGTTGTATGCGAGGTTGCTGGCTGGAAGAACCAGACCATGATATACTGGAATACAGTATTTAGATTTATCAGAAACAAATTGTGGATTATTTATGTACCTGGTAAAAGTACCAAGATTCAAATATTTCAATGTATGTAAAATGATGACTTACTGTCCAGAAGCAGCTAGCAAATGTACATATAATTTTTGTCATCCTCCCTCACCTAGTTCCAAACCACTTAATGTACTTTTCCTATAGATTATAACTCTTTGGAAACACAATGTATATTTTCTTTTATGTAGTACTTCCCACAACAAAATCTGCAATTTAGTGACATTTAAGTGCAAACATGATAAGTGTTTGAATAATAAACAACAAAGAAAAAGTCTATTTCCATAACAACTTTCAGATTTGCTGCAGTTAATGCTTTGATAAACCTTTTACTTCTCAGCTATGGTAAAGTACTGGTATCTTTCACCATCGCACAAGCAAATGCATAAATATCTAAAAAAAAGTTGTCGCACCTCGAGAAACACTGAATGCATATAATAAGAGAACTACAATGTCACTTAAACTCCCAGTGAAAACTGCCTTATAGCTATGTTTTCAAATTTAAAAAAATATACCCCAAAGATGAAGTACGGAATAACTCAGAAAAACAGCTGCTGCATTTATGCATTGAACCTCATTCTTCTCATTACTGACCTAATTTCGTAACAGAAACACACAACTTTTACTTAATATTAACAAAAGTGTAGCATTCAACCTCCATAATATTATAGCAGGTATTACCTGAATGACTAAATACAGAGTAAAGTGCTCAGCTTCTGTTTGTCTGAGTTTGAAAATAATGGCCACTCATTTAACCTATTTTCAGCAGCGTTTTTGCAATTTGGTACTGATAAAGAAAAATTTAGAAAAACAGGCTCTTATTCATTTGACATTTACATAGTTTCATAAATACACAATTTATTTCTGCTAAACTTCCAATATTTTTACAAAAATAAAATCCTTTTAAGGTAGAGAAAAGAACTATTTCTCTGATATAGCCAGTTGAGGTACTCTGGCTAGTACTGAACAACAGATCAGCCTAAAAGATCACAGTGCTTGTGTCTGGTCTTCAAAATCACAACCACAACACTGTGCACACTGGTTCATGTAAATAGAAGGTCAAATGCAAAACACTTTGAGAAAAAGCAGCTAAGTTTTTTTCTAGTTCTGAGAAGGCTGCAGAAAGTGAAGTTTTTATTCTGTGGAAACAAGATTCAAACAATGAAAGAAAAAAAATTTCAAGACAAAATTATATCCTCCTTTAGAAAGACAAACTTACAAACATGTATTATTAGAAATCTCAAAAATAAGTGTTTTTTTTTAAATGTAATTTTTATTTTGTGTTATATAGTCTTACCGTTCTCTGTTAAATTTCAGAGAGTGTAGGAGAGCTGGTCGTTTCTGTCTGAGATTCCACAAATGAAGTGTATCATCTGCACTTGCACTGACCAAAGCACCCTAGAGCAGACACAAAACATGGCACAACATGTCACTGTTCTGTGTATTCTGTCTTATTCTTAAGTCATCCTCAGTGTTAGTGATCCATCTGTAGAGAACTGTACAGTTTATGAGAAATGTTTCCTTTCTTCTAGAAAAATACATTCCAGCATAAATAATACTCAATTTGAATAAATCTGGTAATTGTAAATACTTCAAATTATTGCAAATCAGCCAAAGTTAAATTAAAACTCCATCAATTTAAAATGCAAATTAAAGCTTTGTACCAAGGTTATACATGCAGACTCTCAATATTTCCACACAAACATAGACATTAACAAAAACAAGGACAGCCAGCACTTACATAAAAGGTGAACATGAAGGATATAACTAAAGGAAAAACGAATTAGTGGACACACAAACAAGTGACAGTGCCAAGCACAGTTTAGTAGTCATATCAAGACGACATGAAATTCAAAACTGGAACTGTGAAAAGATGCAGATAAGAAAGTAGAGACAGATAGCAGGACGGAGAGGACCAAGGAAGAACTAAGAAATGTAGACAAAAGGATGGTATCTTTGTCTCAGATCAGAAATATTCTTAAACATGGTTCTGCTTCTGGTCCCCAAGAAATGGATGTCTTCCAAGGTCTGACCTCCATCTGCCTAGACAGGTGGAAATAAACTTATTCTACCTCCTTCCTACTGTCTTTCTCCTCACCATGTAAACAGTGATGCCATGTGAAAATGGACTGGTGAGGAAGCTCTCTACTGCTGCTGCATTGGTTTACTAAACTTACACCTCAAATCAGGTCTGGTACAAGGATCAATCCCTACGTGTTCCTATGGCACAGGGGAGCTAGATATTGCTGAAACAGAAGACAATGCTTTATCTTGGGGAATGGAGAGGATGTAACTGAAAGATCGGTTCATTCCAACTATGATGGTCTGATGGAGATAAAGCTCTCTTCTTGCACCTTGGATTTCCTTCCTAATCCTACTAACTGTTCTTTTCAATGCTTACATATGTAAATGCGATTTGTGAAGGTAATAATACTAATACGGTGTAATCCAGGCTTTAATTCTTGTCTCCCAAAGAATTTGGACCGATGCTGAAGATAGAATCTCCACCACAGAAATCAAATTAATCCTATGTATTAGGGCTTTTACTAGTCACAAATGACCAGCTGATTCAAACCTTGGTTTCTCTATTTTCATATCTACCTTCCTCTAAAGAGTTTCACTGGACTGATTATTTCTTAAGTTTCAGTCCTCATTCCTCAGTTTCAGCAATTCAACCACTTTTTCCAAATAAGTTCAGAAAAAAAAAGTATTCCCCAGGTTTTAAAAAAACAAAAACAAAAAACCACCAAAACTGAAACTCTTTAATTCAGAAGCTCTAATATCTCCAGGCTTAGAAAGAGGACTTGAAACTCTCCGAAGAGTTTCCTTACATCAGGGAAAAAACTTAGTGAAAATGAACTAAGACTACCTCATAATTTGGCTGAGTTATGAGATTCTGAAAAAAATTTGCTGAGCAGATTTATATACTCAGCAAAGTCTTCTGGCCCATTATCATCTCCAGAGACCTTCTGCACAGAGCAAGCTATAATCTCTCACTGTTTCTGTATGTCATCTGAACTTGATTTTGACAAACCATTTACAAACACTAAGCATGCTGGTTTGATTGATGATCCCTGCAACTGCTCTTCTTTGCTGATGGTAGTAGCAGATCCGCAACTATTGAGCTTTTAGCTAATCACCATCAATATCTTTCCACAGAAAGATGTAGCTTGTTTATTAACTTCTATTTGAAGCAGAACTGTGCAATATATTCAGTAATTGAAAGGATTTTACATCTACCTACACACATTCATATATTGACAAGCTTTTGTTCAGTACTTTATATTGACGTATATGAACATTATACTTTTTCCAGCATGCAGTCCCATAAATAGCCTTCTAAAACTCTGTATGATGAATGTCCTCGGGATGTATGCCACTTACTTATTGATACAGTTTGTCAACATGAAGAGTTCTATCACTTGATTATAATACACCAATTCAACTAAATGTATGTAGAAGAATCCAGGTAAATATATACTTACCTCATTGATTAAGAACTGGAGCTGCAAGACTGCAGCACCACTTTCATGTTGGCAGTAGCAATCAACACCAGGCCTGCCCAATCTGTTGCCATTAAAGTCAAGGATTCTAACACTTTTGTTATCACCAGAAGCAAAGAGGAAAAAAAAGAACTACCAATTAATCTCTAATTAACCTTTAATTAACCTCAATTCTTCTTGCTTTCTGTAAAACGAAAGAGTTCATGCTGACTTCCCTCTGTTCTAATTAAAGTATCAATGCCATCAGCCTGAAACATGTGCAACCGTGAGTGATTTGTTCATCTGTTTTTTTTCCTCTGTGAAATAAAATGCATGAATTAACACAAAGATTCAGCTGGATGCCTCTTAAGTTTCATTTTATGCATTATGGGTTCATATAACACATGAATGTATCGGACTTTTGAACTTATGAAAACATTACAAAGTTAATGATTTAGGACTAAGGTCAGTACAATTCTGTAGCAGGCTTTCTCTTTTAAGTATGAGAAAACGCTTTTTAGAGTGAGTCATTTCACACTTACATAAAAGCTCACATGCAACTATTGCTGTCCGTCTCATCAACACAATACAATGCAGTGTCACACAGAGGTACTCAAGTCTAGCTCTGAACTACTTTGCCCGGACCAGTTCTTAGCCTGAGTGAAACCACAGTGGCAATCCACCTAGTCCACTCAGAATTAACGCTGATACACTGCTTTGTAGAAACATCTTGTTGTCCAGATATATCAGAAATGTAGATTTCTGTATGTTCTCTTTGGGTCTTTTCCTCTGCACACTAAATTGCAGTCTCCCTAACTTAGATAATAGCCTTTTCTGTCTGAGTTAGAGAGTTTAATGAGAAACTACTGATCTAGAAAATTACTAACAACAATAATTAAAACAAAAGAAGAGAGGAATATGAAATATGATATTATTAACAACATTGCTGTGTGAAACAGGTAAAACACCTCCATATGTATTCAAGACAGCAAGCATTATCATCAGAAAAAGGGGTTTTACAAGATAAGGCCCTATCTACCTGTCATGTATGATTGCATCAGTATAATGTAAAATCCCATGCAAAAATGACAATGATCTACTAATACTGCAGACAGATGTCAGAACAGAATAATCCTTACTTCCCCTTTCAAAAGTGAAGAGACTTGCAGTAGACTATTCTGAAATGGGGTGCAAAGAAGTAAACTCCACAGGTTAGCAAATTTGAGGGTTAAAACTTTAGAGTATTAACTAATTACTTTTCCAATTGTTAAACAAGCAGTTTAATTGGAGACAACTGAACTTGAGAGACCTGAGTTCAACTCCACACCTTGCCAACTGGTTTACTGGATAACCTTAAGGAAAAAAAAAAATCTTTTCTTCCCCATGCTTTCATTTCCCTATTTGTAAACTGGAGACAGTGTTTTTCAAAAGGATACAGTACGTCCTCTGACAGTGATCTCAGTGTGCTGATATCTACAGACGAAAAGCTGTATATAAAACATCAAAACTACATTATAGGACAGCAAGAATACAGAAAAAACTAAATAACCTGATATGCCACTTGCTCCCAAACTGTAGTCCTCAGTACAATCACAACCGATAAAACGATATGAAACTGCGCATCCTTTAAAAAACCTATCTAAAATGGATGATAAAGATAAATGGTAGCCTACGATACATTCTAAGGGTTGATGATAATCCCTTGGTCCATCTTGAATGACTTTTCTGTGGCACTCATTTTTTATATTGTTCCCCACTATTTGTTGCAAGGCAAGAGGAAGCAATACTAGTGCCAAAACCAACCAACCAACAGACCAATCAACCAACCAACAGAACAAACAACTCCACTGGGGATTTCAAACTGAGTGGAAATTTTCATTCATTGGGGGTTGGAATTAGATGATTTTTAAGGTCCCTTCCAACCCAAGCCATTCTATGATTTTATGATTTTAATTTAAGCATTATAAGCAATATAAATCCATGACACTAGTTAATGATCTTCCTTAATGAAAATTATGCTAGTATTGCCCTGATAAAGCAGCTATCACCCTTCAGCATCAGTATCATGCTAAATCAGTTTTCCGGGAAACATCCTAACAAAGTAGATGATTTCATTCAGCATATCCCAAACAAACAAAGCACTCTCCAATAATTCACATTTATTTGCCTAAGTGTTCACCCTGAAATACTTCACAAATTACTAAAATGAGAGAGAAATTATGGTGTCTGCTTCAGTCTGGCCAATTGCCCTGAAGTAAGGACTGATGCTTAAACAGCAGCATTATCACTGACTGATGGTGGTTTTCAAACATTCTGGGAGCTGTGCTGAGGTCCTTCCAGCAGAAGAAGCTGAAGAGATATGACTTGGCACATCTTCTTGGCACTTTATCCCATCTTCTGCAAATTTTATGCTTTCCTGCAAAGCATGGAGGAGTACAATCTTACCTCATCAAATCTTTTCATACCAGTATACTCTATCAGGACATACAGCAGGCTTTGGACTTCAAGTAAAACTTAAAGGTTTTACTTTTGCCTTATTATTAAATAATGACGTTGCTAACAGGGAGAGTGGAATATTTCTGAAGATATTGGAAGAGAGGACTAATTCAGATACATCTGAGTATCTCAAAGTAGACATCATGGGTTTCAATGATAAAAGTCAGTCACTGTCTTTTCTCTCTTATCAGTCTGTTGAGTCTTTCAGGGGCCTGCACAGACATGCCAGATTATACTAATTTATACTAATTTATAAATAGGGAAAAGATGAAAACTTTTGGATGTCTGTTGGGATACAGAGTGAAACAAGTACAATTAGAATTACATGCATGGTGTGATAGTAATAACATTGTAACAACATTTAATCCTGGTTTTAAGATCTGTATGTGTGAACTAGGATATTTTGCTCTGTATTCACTTGTATGTAACAGTTTTTCAGAGAATATTTCAACATAGAATCATAGAATATCCCGAATTGGAAGGGACCCACAAGGATCATCGAGTCCTACTCCTTGCTCTGCACAGGACCACCCAAAAATCAGACCCTATGTCTGAGAGCATTGTCCAAACACTTTTTGAACTCCAGCATGCCTGCTGCCGTGACCACTGCCCTGGAGGAAGTGTCCAACCTGTTCCAGTGCCTGACCACCATCTCGGTGAAGAACCTTTTCCTAATATCCTACCTGAACCTCCCCTGTCACAGCTCCATGCCGTACCCTCGGGTCCTGTTGCTGCCACCAGGGAGAAGAGATCAGCGCCTGCCCCTCCGCTCCCCTCGTGAGGAAGCTGCAGGCTGCCATGAGGTCTCCCCTCAGTCTCCTCTTCTCTGGGCTGAACAAACCAAGTGACCTCAGCTGCTCCTCATACATCTTCCCCTCTAGACCTTTCACCATCTTCATAGCCCGCCTTTGGACACTCTCTAATGGTTTTATGTCCTTCTTATATTATGGCACCCAAAACTGCACACAGCACTTGAGGTGAGGCTGCAGCAGTGCGGAGCAGAGCAGGACAAGCACTTCCCTTGACCAGCTAGCAATGCCGTGCTTGATGCACCCCTAGGGTACGGTTGGCCCTCCTGGCTGCTAACATACAGTACATGTTAGAAGCATCACATATGAACTCCCCTGAACTATGTTGTTTACATTGCTTCAGGTTTCTTCTGTAGCTATACAAGTAAAAGAACCTGAATAGTCAGCTAAACCTTTTCCTCAGTGGTCAGAAGAGCATAAGTCTGAAAAAAAGTATGAAAATATCCCTGAATAAATTTTAAAAAAAAGACAAAAAACAAAAAACAAAGTTTCTCACAGCCTCTAATTTCTTGCCTAATATCCTAGATAAGGATAGTTATTCCCAATCTTATAATTGTTTCACCAAAACAAAAAATAAAAAAGAGTCAGTTGTTCAGATACCTGATTTTAAACACTTGAATCCAGCTTCATGCTGGCAGCATAACACTTTAGTAATGAAGAATTTACACTCTCATGGCTTTCAACATTCCATCACAAGTTGAAGAAAATTTCCATTTCTCAATATTACAGCTTGATTCAGATTCTCCCTGCAAATCCTTTTGATCACTTGAGTAAAGATCAGTTAATATTTATATGATATTCTCAAGTCATATCCATACTCGCTGTATCTCAAATGCCTGACGTCAGAGTGCATGCATATATGGACATGTTTCACTGGAAACCAAGGTTTCCAGTGAATCATTACATACATAGGAGAGGTACCAATGGGCAAAGCTTCTCATAAACATGACCTATGACTGAAATTTCCATCAGCATCCCACAACTTTCTTATTCCATGGTTCATTTTTAATATTTGATACATACAGATCTGGTGTCTCTCACTCTTGTTAGAGAGTTAGTACTAACACAATGCAAATACTTGAAACTCTTGTGTGTTCACTGAGAACCAAAAGTGCAGATACTTTAGAACTGACTCCTGGAGTTGAGACTAGTGTTACCTGCAGCAGGTATTTAATTTCTTAGGACCAGAACATCCAGAGGTTAGATATGGTTTTCTTCATTAAGACAGGTGATTCTTTAGTGGTGTCAAAACCAAATGTTTCCATATTAAATCTTCTTGAAATAACAACTGTAGTCTGAATTCTTTCTCCTTGCAAGGCAGAGGATCTGAAGACAAAGGACCTCATGCCAAGGCATGCAAACCACCAAAAAAAAAAAAAATACTGTATCAAGTAAAAACTGTTAAATTATTTATGTCACCTTTTCTAAAACCAAAATTCTTCAATAGAAAAAATGATACCAACCTATGTAAATAAGCAACTCCAACATTTTTCTGACTAATTAACTAACTTCTTCCACAACTAAAAGCAATCTATATACAGAAATGAACACTAAAGTAAGGGCTTATAATTACAGAAACAATGGTCTGAATTAGCTTACATAGACTTTTTTTTTTAAAGACAGGTAGAAAAGGGCAACCCTCTTTTACGGCCTCTCCTTTAAAGCCTCAGGAATTGTGGGGTGCTGCAGAAGTAGCACTAAGTAGCACTACTGCTTGAAGAACATCCTGTCATCTGATTTGCACTGACTAGTACATGTTTGAGTAGGAATATGCAGCACCCTAAGAGCAGATGCTTGTGGGCTGGTGATACTCCATTACATAAACCAACTGTAAAATTGCTTTAGCTTGTTATTTGAATATAGGACAACTTTTTCTTGCAGAAGACCTGCTCCTGGTTTGAGTGATTTGAGTGATTTATCAGCGCAAAAAGCCCCAATGTATTTAACTAAATAATTAACGAATAAAATGATCAGATGATTCAACCAAGCCACTAACCAACTAAAACAACCAGTAGGTTAGTCAGTTGTATCTGTCAAAAGATAACAAGATAAAAGATTTTGTCAAAAGATAGTAACTATGAAAACATCATCTTGCCTTAACATCGAAGTTTATCATCTGGATTTGCAGTTCTGGACATAGATACGTTTGGTTCCCGGAATGTTTAGTTTTACAGTTCCTTCCTGGAATCCCTATAAATTTCACATACACTAATTCTCTGTATACCAATGACAGTGCATATTTTTGTAAAAATAAATGGCACAATCATAGGTTTTGTACTTCAAATGGGCTTCCAGCTGAGTTTTTTTCTCTTTCCATGAGATATTCTATCTTCATTTAAATATTCCAAACAGCAGAGAATCCATGATTTCTGAAGTGTATTGCTACAGTGTTTAGCTATCCTCACTATTAAGAAAGTCATGCTATATGTAGAATCAATACACCTAGGTTCAGTTTGAAGCCTTTGGATCTCCTGTATGCCTTTCTGTGCTAAATTAAATAACTTTCTATTAGCAGAAATTTCCTGCTGTAGGTGCTTTGAAACTGTGATCAGGCTGTATCTTATCCATCTTCTGCATAAACACAAACATAAAACCCTGAGCTCCTTTATTCTCACATCACACAATAGATCTTGAACAGTTCTTATGTTTTTTTTCTGTATGCTTTATAACTGTCATCTTCTTTAAAGTAATGAAAACAAAGCCACACATCATCTTGGTACCGATTTCTTTCATACAATATAAAGCATTTTATTATTCCTTAAATTCAACATACTTTTTTTTTTTTAAGTACCTCTGTGTGACAACTCTTAATTACCTTAGCAAATTGGGCAATCATATTGTTTGTAGTTTTTAAGACTTCTTTGCTTTGCAAAAAATAAGCACCGCCCTTCCAAGCCTCATTCTGTAAACTACATGTAACTGAGCTCCCTGAATTCCTTAAAAATGACATGCAACCAAATCATAGCCATACGACCTTCTATTTGCTGTGGATTCACTGTGAACTGCTTCATCAAACAATAACTCTCAGTGTTGTTTTTTTTTTCTTTTAAACATAGAGGTATTCGGTTTTACAAAGAGATTCATTATGTCTTGAGTTCATTCAACTGTTTAAATAAAGAGCTCTTCTTTTTTTTCCCCTCTGCTAAGAAAAGGTGAAATACTACTATGATTGGCTGCTCTCTTGGGATGCTAAATGTGGTGTGTTTTATAAATACAGACAAATGTTTTGGCACCAATAAGCATGAGCTTTTGGTCTAAAATCACCTTTGCCTTTCTTATTTTTCTTGACATAGATTTCTCCATTCATGCACACAAATTATTGCAGAGTAAATCACAGGAGCAGTTAAATATTAGTTATGATATATAAAGGCTGAAAGATTTGCTTCTGGCAGCTTTGACTTTTTCCGGGTTAAACCACTTATAAATAGACAGTGTTTAACGGCAAGTCTATATATACAGACTAGAGTTAGATAGCTAGATGAATGCTATGAAAAATTTACATCATCACTGTTCACAGTTTTTTGATTCCTAGGAATTTAGAGGCTATTTTTTTACTCAAAATATCTGCAGATACTAAAAGCATTATCCACATTCATAGGGCTCTTTACTTTCACCTCCTTGTTAAGACTATCTCAAAAGATTTTTGTTGTTTTAGGAATCATCCGTTCCAGAAATGGAATACAAATACAATCACCGTGCGACTGAATTCAATCAATCCTAAACCTCAAATAGCAAATTGTGAAAAGCAGATATTCAAAGGCAATGACTCTACCAATGTTTTGCAAATAGCACGTAGAGAAATAATTTCATACAAGCCATTTGTGTTTATGTTTTTTATATATATATATTTAAACAGAAGCCACCTAGCCCTAAACTCATCTCCAAAAAGGAGCCATTTAACTGTGAGCCTGTAAAAGCTCTATGTTGCTAGGCAGCCATCCCGAAAGCTCTGTATTTGGAGGTTGTATGTCTTGTGGTAATAACAAATAACATTAAGAGTTTTTGCATTTACAAGGGGCTTCCTCTTTTTCAGGTAGTTAAAAACTTCAGGAAGCTCACTAACACAGATAAAATCAACAAGAAAGGCAAAAATGAGTGAAAACTGAAATATTCAGAAGTGAGTGAACATATGTATTATATTTATTTTGAAATATTATATTCACAAGTGCTGTGGTTTCAGAGAAATCTGTAAAGCTTGTTTATAGCCACTTTTGGTTAAAAGCTACAGAGTGAATGAATACACTGTAAAAGAATAATAGTCTGGTCCTAACATACACTGAAGGTTATGGAAACCTAAACTGAGCTACAAATGAGAAGGTTGTATATTTTGGAACATCCTAAAGACAGTAAATCACTTTAATGCAACTAAGAGCTTGCAGAACACCATATAGATATATAAAGAAAAATGATAATTAAACTATATTTTATTCAATTTAGTGCCTTTTAAGAGGGCTATGCAAAATATACCATTCACTGGCCATCTATATACCTAACATATTCTGTCTTACATCAGAAACCAGACAGGTACCTTTAATTCAGCCATTTTTAATTTCTATTTTCTCAGCCTTCAAATATTAATATTTAACACAGTATTTGCTCCATATATCTCTGTATACCCAGTACATCCTTTACGCATACAGGTTACAGCATGTGCAGTTACTGATAAAAAAAATGCAACTGTTTACAATGATTTTATACTGAAAAACATTGAACTTAAAAAGTAAGTGTGAATGTTGTGTTAGTATTTGTTTTATCCCTGTTTGTACACTTGACCACCAAATTTGTTGATGCAAGGCAGAGAGAAGGTTTCAGGAAGTTTTTTTTATGCTCTTCAAGCAAAAAGTGGAAGACAGTCTGTATAAGTTCTACACAAGATTAAAACTTAAGACTTCTCATATTTTCTTACAGAACAAACTTCTTTTAGTGGTTGTTGAATTTTTAGCAATTTGTAAGTGATCACCAGGTGCTGATTTTCCTCATAGCTGCCAGTTATGAAGAATAACTGGTAAGAACAAAAGATAAAATGAAAAATGATCACCTAATAAGTCTTTCTAAAATAGGTCAAAAGACCTGTCAAACTAAATGTCTCTGCAAACAGTAAGCCATTTTTCCAAATATTAATTCCTCTTGAAGTTGCTATGGAAAAGTTATATAACTAAAATAATCTATTAAAACTTCATCCATGTCAGGAAAGAGCTTGAGAATACAAACTGCACTTTCTCTTTTTAACAGAGACAGCAACTAGCCATTACTGCAAATCTCTGAAAGAAGATTGAGTATTTTCCCCAAACCCACAAGCACTGGACTTCAAATATGGCAATTCTGTAGTCTGTAGGAGATGAGAACAGATGACTGAATAATGTTCCCTTCTTATCTGACAGTGCCTCAGTATCTACTTTAGCTAATACAGATACGGGGAAGAAAAGCTTCTTTGTCCAGTGTTTTTAGAAATAATTAAAGGTCGCCCTGTTTACTTCTGACCAATTCTTCGTGTGAGGTACTTCCTACCAATGGTGGCCACACAATCACAGTTTCTGTGTTTGTAGCAACTAAGGAGTTTTAGGAGTTTTAAGACAAGCTCTGCTGTCCACACAAAATATACTGTTGTCTAATTCCCAATTTGGTCAAAGTAGAAGCAATATATTTCAGGAGCATATATACAACTACTTAAAATGGGCCATTTTTGTGCTTTCAAGCATCAGTCCTGAAATGATAATGTCCTGGATTTTACTTTTATCAGGTGAGAAGATTCCCTCCAAACCTACTTTGCTTAGGCATGCCAACAAATCAACACAGAACTGAAACAAAGGGTGGAAAATTTCTACTGAAAATGTGAGATAATTCCTATTTCTCTGAAAAATTATGAGCATCTTAACAAGTCATTCCATAGGAACTCCTTTAGGCACAAAATAAATGCTTTCTATAACTAACCTGTTTTCTTTCAAAGTTAAATTCACAATTGCATGCAGAGCCTAATAAATCAACTTGTTAAAACAAAAAAAACAAGAATCAATTTTATGAAAGTTAGTCCCTGAAAGACCATTAGCTGTCAAGACAGTTAATCATTTATGAAAGTGAAGTGAATGTCCAATAACAGATTGTTAGATAGATATTGTATTCTGATTCACAGATTTACTGTAAGAACTCAACTTTATAAATCAAATTAAGTCAACATTCTGTAAGTTTTCTGAGTGTACTGGAATAAAGCAGTAAGAGAGACTGCAAAAATAGAACCCTGAGGCACTGAAGTAAAAGTGGACTGTTTGGTGATATCCAGTGATGATTCATCTTCAGTCTTATTCAGTCAGAGAAATTCCATGAACAACATCACAGAACACTTTTTTTTAACTGAGATCTACGCATAATAATGTATATCCTTAGAGACATAGATTATACAAGGGCACTTCAGTCAGAAAAAATTGCACTAATACACAGGTGCTAATACATTGAGAAAGACAGCACTTGATCTTGACTCAGGCTTTCTAAGTGGTGTTTTAAAGGTTCATTCGCTCGATTTTTTTTGAACATTACCATTGCTCCAAGGAATGTGCTCTATAACATCAATATGCAAAAAGAAACACTTGCTTTAAAAGACTTTCATTCAGACATTTCAGTGTTTATCCATCTACAACATAATATAGATGCTGAGGTCATACGCCGCATTCTTTTTAAGCAGTGCAGTGGTGCCTAAATTATTAAATAATTTTATTACTTAACAGGAAACTGCTCACAGATTTTTAGTCAGCTTATCAGCAATTCCTCAAATTCATCATCTGCATAAGTTCTATTATTATCTGTTTAGTATTGGATGATTCCAGGAGGTGTCTGGTACAACGCAAAAAATCCTTCACATTCAATGACATTAAAAGCAGGTTCAATTTGTTAAATTATGCAGCAATTTCACTCCTGCCCCAGAAAAACAGGTGAGTGACATTTCCAAAAATTTCAGTTAACCTATATTAATATCCAGCACTTTTGCAAATGAATATTTTCATTTTTGACACTTAATAACGGACGATGCTACTCTACAATTTCATTTCTTAAGCAAGAAGAGACATATAAAACACACAAGAACTCTTACATACTATCAATAACAGAAAAAACTGTCAATGAAGCTACTCAAGTCTGAATAAAGAGAATTTGAAGAAAATGTAATTTAAGAAAATTATTTGGAGTTTGACAAAATTTCATTGAACTATCTGGTGGTTTTTTTTAATGTTTATTTCAACACTATATATAATACTATAAATGTGCATATGTTAAAAGGCATCCCAAATATCAGACAGTCAACCTTAAATAGTTTTGCCCTCTATTTATTTTAGGAAGGCCTTTTGGTGTAAATGAGTATGAACTATGATTTTGCTACTTCAAACAAACACTTGTAGATTGTTTTATACAAAGTACGTTCATGTTTGATGCCAGCTTTATTAAGCATTTATGTTTTATTTGCATTAAAATTTATAATCACTGTAGTTAATGTGGGTTAAAAAATGAGTAAGGATTTGAAAGCATAGCTGGTGTATAGTGAATAACTTTCAAAGAGCATTAGTATTTTAAGAAAAGTCTGTTTACTTCTGCGAATAAAACAGACATAGCAGGCATCTTCCAGGATCCCAGTTACTGAAAATCTGCATGTTTCAGTGAAGCAGGACACTGTTTCAGAACCTGCCATACTAATGCAATATTATTTTCAGAATAACCCAATTCTAGATCTTGTTGGACAAGAATCAAAAGGGACCTTGGAAATCCAAATTAAAAAGACTGAGAGCTCTGCCTCTCTCCAAGGATTTTGCTTTGTAGAATTTGAGAGAACTGAAACACTGCCACAGCTGAAGCACAGCTTTCATGCTGAGGCTATGCCAGGTAACTGACAGCAAGATGGTGCTTCCAATAATCCAAATCCCTCTCTACAGGATGAAGAGAGCCAACAGAGACTCTTGAGGCTGGATCACTATCAATCTAGCCCTGTTTTACCATGGCTGTAATCTGTGGTAAGATCTACAGTTTTTGTGATCTACTTCAGAAAGTAGATCTGCAGCAGTAGCTGCAGATCCAGCATAGCACAGTATGAACCACCACCAGGGCCTTGGTCTTCGCTGTTCAAGACAATGACAAAAATGTCTCAAGCATATCTGATTTGTGTTTCTGCAGTGTGATGTGAGGGAGGAAGCCTCCAGGGAAACATACTAGGCAGAGGTAGCAAGACACGGTGTCAGCCATCTGTCCACTGTAGAAGTCCCTATACTAATTTCAATTATTAAGCTATGTTTTGTCTAGGGAGCGACAGTTTTTACAATCTTAAGTGGGAT
>VXAL01018418.1:61332-89596 GCA_013399475.1 Chauna torquata
TCTTAAGTGGGATCCTAAGAGAAATCTATCATACATATAGCAAAATGGAGAAGAGAAATCTAGAGCAATACAGGGAGAAATCCAGCTTGACAGTGTACACACACATCAAATGTGTGAGCTTCTCCCCATGCTGATTTTCAGAAGTTGGAGGTATTGTATAGCCATATTGAAGTTTTAGTATATAAACTGTAGGTAGGATTAGAAAGGATGGCCCCTGGATTAGTTAAAGCCTTTGGCTCTCACTAATGTGAAAGTCAAACCAGAAATCTTCTTTGTGAGGTTAAACATGGAGATGTACTGTTAGCTTGCATTTTGTTAAGCCTGAANTTAAGCCTGAACAACCTTTACTGAACATTCAGAAACATAAAAGCTGTATCTATTCCACACCATGCTACAAACAGTCATAAAAACAATCACATTTCTTTAGCTCTCTGTTGTCTGCAAGACTTGAAAGCAGATTGAAATACACAGAGCACCTCTGCACAGACGCTGTTTATGCACCTCAACATTCCTGATTTAGTTCCTGATTTAGTTTTTGTGTTACCGAATTTACTAACCTAAATGGGAAAAAAATGTTTTATTTTTCCTAGCACTATTGCTTCAAATTCAGCATAAACCCCAGCATTTAGATTAATTTTAAGGTAGATAAAAGAATATGAACATAAAAGGTTGATACGGAGCAAAGTCTAAGGGAAGAGACATTTATCTCCTTTTGACTTCAATGCATATAAGCATTGCATTGCTTAGGATGTGTATCTAGGAAAATATTGAGGTGATTATGAAGCTGGACGGCCCACTTTCATGTTTCCTCCCTTACTCCCCCCTATGGCTTAACTTACCCATACAAGCAGGAGATTTTGAATACTTGAAACTCAATATTGTATCAACTTTCCTAAGGAATATANTTTGTCTAGGGAGCGACAGTTTTTACAGTCTTAAGTGGGATCCTAAGAGAAATCTATCATACATATAGCAAAATGGAGAAGAGAAATCTAGAGCAATACAGGGAGAAATCCAGCTTGACAGNTCAAAAAAGTTAATCACAGATCGGAAAATACAAGCTCTCTCTCACACACACACACACACAAACACACACACAAACACACTGAGATGGAGAGAAATATTTAGAGGGGGAATATGAAGATGCTAAGGAAAGAAAAATATTAGTGCTTGCAAGAGGAAGAAAGTTGAGATCATTCCTACCAGAAGGTCACTGACCCAAAAGAGAATCAAAAAATTTTGATGCAAAAAATATTTAAAAATTAAGGAATGGTTGTCAAACAACAAAAAAAATTACTTTCTGACATAATCCTTACAAAAAAAAAAAAAAAAAAAAAAAACAAGGAAAAAAAAAGGAACATAAATAAAAACCCTAATGCTCTTCAACACAGACTTTTCTCATGCTGTGATTTTTGTACTTTGGAAGGACTCAGAATCTTCAAAGGGAAGGTAAACAGATTCAGGATTTAGATTTGTGCAGGGAAATGCCAGTATCTGTATAGATAAAGTAGGAGCTGTACAAGAAGGTGTACTGAGAATATTGATGCATTAAAACAAGCATTGACAAGATATACTCACAGCTACTGACAATGCTTAGGGGCTTTCTTGTCCAAATTTGCTGACAGATCTCTCTGAAACGTGAGACATACTTACCTCTTAATATGTGATAAGCCATAAACTATGTAACTTTATCTAAGCTATATATTTTACATCATACCACTGAATCTGTAGCGTGAAAAATTGACATGATTTGTGAGTAAATGGGAAGACATGAAATGCATCAGAAAGGGATGATGTCAAACTGACCATGTTTGAATCCAAATGTTTGTTATTACTGGATCTACCCTCTCCTCTCTGCCTACGACAGTCATCAGAAGTTGAAACTCATAGGTGTCTACTACACCTACTTTCCTCCAAGTTAAGCTATGATTACACAGAATATGCATATTCAATATCTACACTCATTTTCCTACAAGAACATGACAACCTCACAAAAAGTCCTCTGCCCTTGTATGCCACAGTGAAGCATTCTTTCCTAAACTCAGATTTGCCAGTGAGTTCAGCTCTATACGTATAAAAGATATTAATTCCTAAGCCAGACCTTTGCTACTCAACTCAGTGCCTCATTTTCCTTGTAGTTTGATTCTAATTTTGTTTGTTTTAAAACAATCAATAGCAGAGAAGAACCCTAACTCTAGCCTATAAACAAACATTTCACATGCTGATTCTGTCAAGAATAAGATAACCGTAAATTTACCATACTAAAACTTTTCCTGGGACTAAAATCTGCATGACTACAAAGAGTTACACAGCACTGGATGCTCAACATGATTTTTATGATCCGATAAGAAAATAATGTTTTTTTTTCATTAAGGTGCGCATACCACAGCAGATTTTAAATCCAGTTCAGAGATATTTATAGTCTAATCTTCAGCATTCATATCCATTGCATACTAATCATCTGACAGACTTATTGTTAATGGTACTGTAAAATCACAGTGATAGTATCAGAAGTAAGTGGTCCCTCTGACATAAAAAAAAACAATATATTTAATAATATTTATCAAATAGCAGTTAAAGTCTCTGAATTGTTTATCTACCTAGTAACTCAAATATGCACTGTAGATTTCATACACTCATTTTGTGAATCAGTAAAAAGTTAAAGTCTCAAAGCTGAGCTTACTGTAAACAATAGAAAAGGTTATCTACCAGCTTCAGGAGGATTTATTTTTGGACCACCAAGCCACAACGTTAGAATCAAGGGTTACAAATCAAGTTATTCTTCTCTTTTACTACATTTATGACAGCTAATACTTGTAATTTTCTTTCATTTCTACATACAATCTACCTGCTGACTACAACTACTACAGTCATTTTGCTTCATCTGGAAAGTACAAGCATTCTTCTGTTCATTGAGTATACGCATTGCACATTATTTCTGTGCTATATTTGTTTGTTACTTGACAGGATCCAGGAATAAAAATGGGGTAAGAAATTAATTTATAATACTGAATCTCATATTTCCTCCATACTAGATATTCTGCCCCATTACTACTGCTGTCTATGGTGGCTGAAAGAGGAAAATTTACTCTTTTTTTTTGTTTTTTGATACCTAGAGACTCATGGGGAAAGGTTTTTGTTGTTGTTAGTATTCCTTTGACTAGTTTTTTTGGGTGGGTGTGTATGTTTTTAAGTAATACAGGCAATATGTTAAATTTTTGTCAACTTCAAGATACTCATGCTCATAGATGACTAGCACATTATCCATCCTACTTTACCTATCACAGAGTCCAAGCCAATGACACCAGCTTTAATGTACTCTACTGCAACATTTTTAAAACCTTTTCTGTAACAGACATTGTGTTTAGATACAGAATACTCAGATATTTGTCCCACAGTGATATCCCCAGCTATGATGTTCCTCTGGCACCATGCAGATGCCACAGCTGGACCCTGGTTTCACTGCTCCACAGCCAGCCTAAGAGAAGAAATTCATCAAATGAAGGAAACGGTGACGAGCAAAGCTACTGTAATCATTTACTAGCAAAGGCCTCGTAGAAATACAGGCTGTAAAGCATAAATCATGGCAGTTTCTGCTTTGTTTTAAGCCTTGTTTGAGTCAGATATCACAAATTTCAAGCTTTGCATCATGGCACTTTGTATGCCAAAGTGTCCTGTGTTAATTGATGTATGTTTTGACATTTTTTTTGCAAGACAGATTATTAAACTTAAACCAGATTTGTACTTCATTTGCCAAGATTCTCTCACTTTCTCTAGCACTGAAGTTATTTCAAATCACTGTACAACATACCGTGTTGTTACAAAAGGAAAAAAAGTAGTCAAATATTGGTTGTCTAATGAAAGCTCTTACAAAAACATCCTTTCATCATTAGCTCTTTTCTATTAGCTTCTTCTCTTTCTTTGTTGGAAGAAGTGAGTAGCAGAAAAATCAACTTTTGTTTCTACAATAACAAAAAGGCATTGATCTCTCTTCTTTTTCTGCTGGTTCATTAAGAACTAAGCTGCAGCTCATCCAGAAGTATGAAGCCCTAAAAATGTTTCAAATCTCATTCAAATAATAATATTTCAATGAAAAAAGTAAACCTCTGTAATACTGTTCTCTGCAATGAAGTCCTATCAAGGTATGATTGCTTTGTACAAGATCTACCTTTGCTGTTTACTAGTAGCATTTTCAAAACAATAACATGGGCAAATTTTATTCATCTTGCACATACTCATCACATATTTATCACCAGCAGGCAAACCACAGCAGGGTAAAAGACATGCAGTTATAGCATCTGTGGCTGGTATTGCCTAATATAGCAACTGCAGAGGCTTTTAATGTAACCAGTGGTGTGTCAGAAGAGCACATACGCTGACTTCTCAAGAGCAGTAGCACTCTCTCCTCTAAGGCCCTTTCATCCCTGATGCATATTCCAGATACGTATGAAATTCCAGGGGAGGGTATGGAAAGATCTACTCTGACCTCCTGTATTACCTCAACAAATGCAATACTGTTTGTTTAACAGAAGCCTGCTTCCAGAAAGACAATAAAACCTAAGATTTCAAGAAATAAAGACCCTATGTCTTTCCTTGGTAATTCATTCCAAAGACTAACTACAAACATTGCTAAAAATACAAAGGCAGTTTCTAATTCAAATTTGTCAGACTTTAATTTCAAGTCCATCATGCATTTCTCTGTTAGCTTAGCTTAGAATACCTTTTAAGTAGCCATTTTCTTTGTGTGAAAGGACATGTACAAAGCAGTAAAACTATCATTCAGTCTTTTTTTAAAAAACTGAATCAGACCGAGATTCTTAAGTCTCAAGCATATTTTTTTCCCAGCCAAATATTTTTTTTGAGCTCTCCTGTAAATCTATCAAGATTTCTACAGCTGTTTTTCACAAAAACAAAAAGGCAAGGCAAGCAAAACAGAGAAAACAGTGAAAGTTTCCCTAATAAGCACTTCCTTCTTGTTATATAGCTCTTATGCAAATTTCGCAGCCTGGTAATTGGTAATTTAGCACCTCCACTGAAGGAAATACCTCAGACACCAATGCAAAATCAAGCTACTAATGAAGCAGCCAACTGTTAAACATCAGTACCAATAACCCACACTCCTACTGGTAAGGCAAGTAACCAGTTCTCTAAATAATCACTCTTGCATTAGGGTACAGAATAATAAATGGAGAGGTATATCATTTATTCACTTCTCAAGAAAATAATGCATGAATTCTGCTTCTTCACAGGAAATATATTTATTCATTTTACCTTTATCTAAATTACCAACTGCATCATAAGAAGATAGTCTTGTCTCTGAAGATGAAGTAATCTACTGGCCTTTTGCTGCAGCCACTTACAGAGATCTCCTAATATTGTCATCATTAAGTCCAGGGGCAATGAGTATGCCCCAGATCAGAAAAAGGAAATTAGAAACTCTTTCTCTTCGCACTTTCTTTTCAGGTAAAGTTTAGTCTGAGCTGTGACTTGGTATGGCAGGTATGACGTCTTCAGTATGTAAACCACTGCTACTGCTACTCAGAAAAGTACTGGAGCTTCTGGGGTGGTTTGGCCTGCCACCTATAAATAGACTTGTGTTCTTCCTAACCAGGAAGGCTGCCAGAAAAGTAATGGTCTGTAGCTAGTTGGTATAATCGAAGTTTCTGCTACTGTACAGCAGTGAGAGAGAGACTGCCAGATAAATTTTTAGGACTCTTTGGGGACATTTCTTTCCAAGTAACAGATTTCTCATTGTTAATTATTTTGCTCTCTCTTATTCCTCTCCCCTGCCCTGGCTTCTAAAAGAACATCATTTAGAAGGCAGGTAGACCTTTCTAAACTGCAGACTACTCTTGAGCACTCAGGTCACACTGTGGCTGAAAACAGCAGTTATCTCAGCTGTCGGGTTTCTATCATATTCAAGGCTAGACTTCCAACTAGAGATGAACCCCAGTACCATCTCCAGACAGAAGGCAATGAAAAACATTTACCCAGACCTAAAGCAGATTGTCAGATTATGCTCATGCTATAGGATTACTCTATTAGCTGCAGATTTCTACTGAATTCGCTGATGGCACCAATCAAGGCACTGTATTCAACGTATAATGCCTTTGCGAATCTGAAAACTCATTAATGAAAATACTTTTAGCTTTTTAGAGTAGTTAAAACCACAAACACCAAGAAGAAGTTGAGGAATGTTTTCCTTAACTCTAATAGCACCTCTCATTTTGAAGGTTAAATCTTTATGTGGTTCATGAATGTGATTGTGGTTTAAAAGTTCCCGTTCCTTAGTACTCAGACAGAAACAGAAAAAAACACTTTAGAGTGATTATGTCTAAAAGTATGACTATTACTCTTGTATCATTAGAGAACTACTTTAAATTCCTTTTCTTTCAAAGAAAGCACCTAAACTTTTAAGGAAAAACTTTCCGATATACACTAAAATATAAATGCATCCCAAGCACAACAGCCTAATTTTTCAAGAAGTGAGACATTAGTAACCATTAACAACTGTGATTATTTTTTCATTAGATACAGAGTTCCCACCTAGTGCTGCTAATTCTCTGGCTTTCACTACCAAATTAGGATAATACATAAAGTTGGCAAAAACATACAAGATCTGCCTGATATTTTGAAATTAGAGTATTTTCTGTAGTCGTAATTATCAATGCCTCTCATATAACATGAAGGCATCAAGGCCTTCTGCAAATTAATGTCATTTGATTGCTGACTAGCACAAATGCAGCATTCAGAAGAGAATGAAATAATTTTTCATAGTATACATTTCAATTTTTTTTTTAAAGAAAGCATCAAGAAAGATCACTTTTTCAGAGTAAAACACTCTTAACCCAGTAACTAGTCCTTGTAATAACTTATGAAACAGTACATTTGAAATGACACAGGTAAGGAATGAAATTAGTTCTCCAAGCTCTGATGTCTGATACAGAATCTGATCCAGATTCTGTTTCAGATGTGCATAATAAAAAGGTCACTGAAGCAGAAATTGACACAATCCTTGAAGACTCTGCTTGGTGACAAATACTGCTAGATTATGAGACTAATTTCTTTAAAATTCTGAAACTGTAAGGAACTCAGGACAAGCCTGAAGACAATTTTGTAATCATGAAAGATAAGGAAGAGCAGGAGTTGTTCTGATCCTCCAGGCCACGTTTGCCTTTAGCAAGAAGATAAGGAAACAGAAGGAGGTAGATGCTAAGTAAGAAGAGAAGATCTATTAAATCATGTAAAGCTACCATTACACTGCAGAGAAGGAAGCCTTACAATTGTGGAAAGCACAGAGCACTGCTTCAGATATTTCCCCAGAGTGGAGGGACAGAACACAACACAGCCTTGCCTCTGTTCTTGCAAATCCTGAATACAGAAGCATTGTGCCTTGGCCCCAGCATGACCACACATTACAGAAGAACCATCTACTCCTTTCCTCTCAAGCAGGAGACCCCCACAGCTCCCTGAGGGCTCAGATTTACTGACAGTTGCTCTTCTCAGGGCACAAATGAAAACAAGGGAAAGGAGGAAAACTCAGATCCATTGGAACCAAGGTGGCTCCAAATACAATTTAATGAGAAGAAACGTCCACACTTGCAAAATAGGCACATTAGCCCTATACAGTCCCTCTTCAGCACCCACAAAAGATTTCTTCTTTATCATCCACCAGAATCACCCATGCACCAGGTGCTCCTGCAGTGCTGCCTCTCACTCCCTATCCTTCCCCCCACAGCTGGAAACTTCACCTGGCTGAGGGGGCTTAGCAGAATATGAGGTAGAAAACCTTCCCGTCAGGGATACAGCCAGCAACGACACTAGATGGAACCACCATAAGGTTAATGGAAGGACTCTCTTTCTGCTGTCCACCACCACCCTTTATCAAAACACAACCAAGCGAGCAAAAGTGATGCCATCTGTTATAGTTATGTCTGTTGGCTTAGGGATAAAAAAGATGCCTCTGAGACATTGCTGGTGCAACAGAATCAAAAAAGCATGTAACTAGGACATTCCTGCTGGGGAGCATAAGCAGACCAACCAAAGGGCTGTGGAATTGTTGCTATACTGTGAGAGGCCTCTGTTGAGCTGTGCTCCCACAGTGCTCTAAAATTTGGGAAGCTCAATAGTTTGGGGATACTGCAGTTCCAGGTCCAGCAAGCCCCCATGCATATTACCTCCCAGTGCAGTCAGATGACCTTCCTATTGCTGCAACACATTGCTGTGTTGCTGTCAGTCAGTACTTTTCCCACGAGGCCATAAAAGAGAAGCAAAAGATACTTTTGTGACCAAAAAACTGCTCCAAATTCTCACCTGCTGATATAGAGCAAGTCTTCATAAGACAGATATTTTTCATGAACCTGTATTTGGTTTCAGCACATTTTGCACATTGAATAGAAGCTGTCATTAACAGAAGCAGTATGGAGAACAGAACTCATCTACACCGTTCTTGGCAAATCTGTCAATGACTAGTGTGTGCCCTCCCATGAAGATGAAGACCATAGTGTGCCCATGCTATGCCTGTTGGCTGGATATACTAACTTCAGGAACTCTTTCAACACCCAAAGGTGATGGCCAGGCATCCTCTGCAACACAGATGTCTTCTGTTAAACCTTCGGGTAGACTTCCTCTGGTTCAAGTGAGCTTGCCTGGAGCATATGCCTGCCATATGATAACTGTCGCGGTCTGGTATCTCTGTTCATGTGGTACCCCTTTACCAGCCTGGATTCTAGCACTTCCCCAGAAATGCAACATTTTGAACCACGGCCAGCCAGACAAAATCAATTAATTTTCTACAGGTGTCTGTCACATTGTGAAAAGGGTACCTAAATTAGTCAGGCATCCAGGAAAAGGTAAGCCCTTGAGTCTCCCTCTGCACTGAAATTTTTTGTGAGAAGAAAAAGCCGTAAGAAAGAACCCTGTAGGGGTAGTGGTGTTTTTACCAGGCTGTCAGGTAATCTTCTGCAGGTAAGACAATTGTGGCATTAGAAATAGCTTATTGCAGCGGCAGAACTACAGGTTAGTCCAAGAAAGTTTTGAAATGAAAGAAACTAACTGTTACTGATACGGCAGCAATGTTAACAATGCACCAGAGTTGTAGGATGAGTCCTTCTGTGATCACAGAATAAATGTACAGTAACAAGAAGTTGAATACTCTCCAAAATGAAAAAAAGGCAGACCATGACATTCCATTTATCAACCAGGGGAGGAAAAAGGAAGTGAAATGTGTCTGAAAATCTCATTACTTTTCAACAATAGTTGTGGAAAAGTATTGGCATGGTGCAGAAACCAATATTCTCAAAGAAACTTAGCTATATATTGCATCTATACCTATGAGGGGTTCCATACAATGTTATCCAGAAAACATGTGGAATTTCTTGGAAATTCCTAATTTTTGTGATTTGGGATCTGAAAAAATTTGGGGAGGTAAATGGGATTTTAAAAATATTTTCAGGTATTTCATTCAAGAACTCTTTCCAAGAGTTATTTTTGTTGTCACAAGATATTTGTATGGTAACCAACTATTCCCATGATAACTAAGGTTTTTTTAATGTATGAGGTATACAGCTATTTATTATTTTTTATTGGCTTTAATAAAAAGTGATACAGTAAAGCTCTGCAGACAGCTGTACATAGTTCCATCACTATAACATTTGAGATATAGAAATATGTATACAATTATTCTATACATTGTTAACATACTGTTTGGATGTATTAATTTTATTTTATAGACTCAGAAAGAATCAGATTGACTAAACATTTATCCTCGAAGAACACCTGAGGTAGTTATTTTATATCAGTAAAAACTGGGATTTTTTTTCTGACTTCCACATTTGAGGTATTGTTTTGAGCTGGCTGCTTTTTTTCCAAAAAGTTATTTTCTAGCCTTCAGAAACTATGTACCTTGAGATAAAACAAGAGATTTCATCTAATCTACAGATAACTACTTAATGTGAATTATTCTTATGTACATACAGCTTTCAATCTATCAAGCCATCTGTCTTTTTGTATATGCAGAACACTATTGGTCTTTACAGCTTTTATATATATACACATATACGAATAAAACACATACAGATAAAATAGATATATGTATAAAATATACATATGTTAGAACCTCCAATTTTCAGTGACAAATGTGGCCAGTCTTCAGGAAAAGCCTAAACTCTCATTCCCTTTGTGGTATCTAGGTGAAATAACCAAAATCTGTAGAACGAGATCTGACACACGAAATCTATACATAGTATGTTACATAAACAAGGTACTAAAAACAGCAGTATTTTGAAAATTCAAGACTATTTTACTAAAAGATGTTATCTATAAAATTAATAAAAGGAAAATACAGTGGTTAGGTATTACTACATAGAAGTTGTGTTCTTTTATAGTTCATTCTAGTGTAATAATTTATAAATTAATTAGTTATAAATTTTACATGATTGTTACTGTCTTTATTTGTACTTTAAAATGTGGGTTATCTTGTAATTTATATAATCACAAAATATTCATGTGGTTCTGTAACTGAATAAATACTACTTATTAAAATAGCAAAGGCTGTAATTTATCTTTCACTATCAACTTGTAACTCCTCTGTATTTCAGAGTTTCAGTAAAATAGTTCACTATGCTTATTTCTTCAGAATGAAAAAGTGATAATTAAACAGAAGTTGTTCTTGCATTGTGTGGAAACTCATGGATCCCTAAAGGAGAAATGGAAAGTCTGCAATAGAGTGAAGGGGAAAACAGAGCATTCAGACATTTGCAGTCCACAGAAAAAGGTAAGTTAACATAATGAGAGAAGCAACAGGAAAGTCTAGTTTCACTTTAAGTCTAGCCTCCCTAAAGGCATTAGCCCTGCTATCTATGAAACAGTCAATCTGTAGCATCTTTCCACAGCTTTAGGCTACAACCCGAGAGAATTCATCTGATTGTGATCCCTTCTTAACCCAGATACAAAAATCATATACTAATGCATATGAGGGGGTTATCTTTTCAGAACAGTTTAAAGTGTTATATATAAACATAAGCTGAATTTCAAAAATATTTTAAATCCATGAACTACACAAGTATCTTTGAGCTGTTAATGAAAAAAATCTTTTAGTTCATCCTCTTTAAGGACATCAGTGCAATATGAATAATCTCCAATTGATGAAATAAATATAAAATACTTTCTTTCTCTAAGATGCACATATTAAAAATACCCATTTAACCGTGAAAGGTACCACACCCAGAACATCCTTCATTTCTCCTAGCCATTAGCAGTACCACAGCACCTGCATGCTCCATTCTTTTGCTATAAGCCCATACCTTTCTGGCAAAACTAGAGCCCTCACTGCACCCCCCACTTTCTGGTTCTGTTCTGCCTATGTTAGAGGCCCATCCTGTTTTAGACATTCTGTCATGCATCATGCCTTTCTATATCAGGCACAGGTAAGCAGAGCAGACAAGCTGAGACCTCACATGCTAACTTGCTCCTCCAAAACAGGCAGCACCCCATAGAGCCCACACTTCCCCATTTCATTTTCTCATAGACTCCTGTTCTGAAGATATCTCTTCTACAGTTCTTGAAAACAAAACTAAAAGCCATCCAGCTTGGACAAAATGTCCATATAAGCAAGCCAAACTCAACTTGTTCATTGCTGCATTTGGCACATAGTCAATGTCTGCTCAACAAGTAAAGACAGTGCCTCAGTCACAGTGAAACTTACTCTTTTGTAGAGGACAAACGAAGACTATGGAACATTTAAAGTTTTCAAAGAGCCTAAGTGAGGGTGCATGACGCATAATGCTCATATAGGCAATCTCCAGAGACACAGATTTTACCTTGAAAAATGTCATTGTCACTCCCAATGATTGCAGAAGCTATAGAAATCCCTAAGATGTTCCTTCATTGTGTTTCATCTGACTCACCCTGCAGTAAGTTTTCAGTGCTGCTTCTCCACTCTTTGGATGCAGTAGTCATCAGATTTTTCAGAGATCACTTTCAAAGGTCTAAAGAATCAGTATTTAACTAGCAGAGCTCATATTATGAAACTGATTCCACAGTGTCACATGCTATTATGAACTACGAACTCGGTAAGGATAGGGAAACCAATAACATAAGTTCTAGTAAAAGCTGGACTGCATAAAACACCAAAAAAATGAAAGAAACTTCCTTAAAAAGGCAAGGCAAAAATCAGGCAGACTAGGGATAACATGAAAGCAGACTGCAGCATTCTGTATAGTCACTGTGCATTTGTCTGAACCATTTAAATGCACAGTCACCAGAATGCTGACCAATGAAGCTAGAAAAGAATAAGGAAGTACCATACTTTGACCTAGAGAACAGTTAGGAACAAAGAATACCCAGCTCATGAAATTCGATTTCTGAACTACTGAACTTCCATGTCAGACTGATAGGCATATATATGTTGCTAGCATATTAATTACAGTGGAAATCCTTACATTTACGTACTAGGGACCATAGAAATAAGATGGAAGTACAAAAAGATACTAGAAAATCCTAAAGGAGGAGAAAGGAAGTCAAAAGACTTCTAAGGAAACCGTGGATGCAGAACTGTTCATCTATCAGAATCTGGCAAATATCTGTTCATCTTTTTGTCTTTTCTTTTTTTGTCTCTTGCAATGTGTGGAGATAGTAACTAACCTGAGGCAATAATCACAAAACTAAGCTGTGTAGATAGCCTGAAGAAAACAGACAAAGTAAGTATTGCCCTGGTTCTGGTATTCAGATGCCGCAGCATAAACTAACACAAGCTTTGAAGGAAGGTGATCTCATTTTACAACCACTTAATCTCTTTTTAGTTGCTGCCAAATTCTCGGAATAAAACAAAAACGTGGGAATTACATATATATACACATATACAAATATACATACATATAAGTAGACATATAAACATACATATAAGTATATATATACACATATATATATAAAATCCAACTGATAGAATATGAAAGCTACACTGAAAATCTGTATTTTTCCTAAACCTCACGTTATTCATATTACTTGGTTCAACACTCAGAGTTGGCCTCTTGAACTCTGTGAAATAAAACAGAAGCAACAATTTCTGCAGAGATCCCAGCTCAGCTTACAGCAGAAAGGACAATATTTACTGAGCCACCTCTAATAACAGCCTCTCTCTAAGTCAGTGGCCTTTTGCTCAACCACTTTCTCTTTTTAGCAGTCAGCATGACCTTTGGTTACAAGAGGAACCAGATCAATAGTATCAACATGAACTAATCCTTGCTGAAGTGCTTCCTTCTTTTCTGTCCTTTGCTAAGCCAAGAAAGCAAGAATTGCTTTGACTCTCAAATTATGTGCCTAAAATGATGCACCTCAAGTTATGTGCTTAGACAATTTAAAAATTAATCTCATTTTTTTTTTCAGAGCTAAGCAAACTCAGTTTCTTTGGCTACCAATATAAGAATTTCAGTACTCAGAAACTGTATACTCAGTTTTTGCACCAGTAATAGTCAACAGACCAAAAAATCTCCAAAAAACCACTTTCACAGTTTGCAAAATTCAAAAACAGAGTGCATGATAACAGGAATCCAAGTTCCCTGAATTTAATCCAAATCCAGATTTATTATTCAGTCATCCTATGGACACAGAAATGTTGTGTCAAATTCTTATTCAAGTAAACTGTCCAAAAGCTGGCAAAATAGAATGATTCCCTCTTTTTTAACTTGAAAGCAAAGATATTAAGAACAACATTGACTATACTGAAGCTCTACATCAGTTTCTTATGCCTAATTGAATGCAACACGCATGTAGGAGAGAAAAATGCATTAAAGTATGTATCAATTAATGTATGAAAGTAGTAAAACTACACATATAAACTAAGATTTTCATTACAAATGGTAATACAGAATAGAGGAGTAATACATATATATACGCAAGGTTCTAGGAGAATATATTTTAAGTCATTTTTCAAATTGCATGCAGCTAAGCTATTCTTTATACTATAAAAAAGAGGTAGAGCTCAGGAAAAACAGATCAAGAGACCTTAAAAAGTCATCCAGCCCATCCTCTTATTCTGCACTGCTCTGACTAACTGATGTCCAAAAATCATTCACTGGAATTATTTGGCTTCCTTACATGTAAGGAAGTAAAATGTAACTTCCTGCCACTTATTTTTTGTGGAGGTCTGTCAGCTTTCCATTTTATGTCCATTTGAAATGGTAGAGAAATAAAGAAAATACTCAGAAGAGGCAGCTTTATTTCTAGACTTCCAAGGCTCTGGAAACTTCAAAAGGACCTTCCTTTTCCATGTTACCGGGCCTTTCTCTCCAGCAGTAACAGTTACCTGTTTTGTCCAACACTGCAGCATCCCACTTGTTTGGTGCATAATGCTAGCAATTATTCAGAGTATCTGCTGTGTACTCACAACGTGATGTGAATATCTGAATATAAGTGGAAACACTGTCTACAGACCCAATTTTGTTGCAGGTGCACTAAGTATTCTACATTACAAGGCTATTGCAGGCAGACATTTCAAGCCCCAACAATCCTACCTTTGAGACAGGGTAGTTAAATTTGGTAAACAAAGATTGGGATTGTGAAACATAAGGAAATTATAAGAATAAATCAAAGGCTAAAGGGAGATGAGAAATCAGGCCGTCTTGATTTCCACTTTATTAAGGAAAGCAGCAGAGGGCAGACTGTTCTACAGATTCTGGGATTCCTGAAATGTTATGTTTTGAGAACACATTCTAATAATATCAATGAGTTAACAAATAGATGAAACAAACTAATAAAATCTACATATTTTCCCCGAGAAAGAGCAGCAATTAAGGAAAAGGCAAACCACATGAGCTTTTTAAGAAGCCTGCCAAAATTCTGCTCTTTTTCATTCCTCAGCTATTTAATAATTCAGGCAGTACATTGCAGTCAAAATGCCCATTTGCCATTTCTGCATTTGTATAAAGCATTAGCCAGTGTTTTTTAATCATGTTGCCTATCTTCATAACTGTCATTGCCCTTTCTCATTTTGCTACTTTGAGGAGAGATATCAGTGATAACAGTTCCATGCCTTGAAAAGAAACATGCATTGCTACCTTTACATCTTGTAAAACTGTGAGAATGCCCATTCAAAAATCATACACATACTTTTCCAAAATGATGATTTATTGTCACACACCAGTGAGGTGAAACTACTTTTGAATAGTTCTGCTAGTTCTATTCTGCTACTGTTTCCTTTTATTTTATTTTATTTTTTTCCCTGCATTCTTTTTGTTTCTAGGATACCACTTTCAATAAACTGACATATAAATGTTAAGGTCATCATTACAGGATATTATGAAAGGTTGTCTTTTGCACATGTAACTGTACCTTTTGAAACGAAAAAAGCACAAGTTTGAATTTAAGGTGGTTTTACATGGAATAGATTGGAGGATATACAGGCACATGATGTCATATATCATATTCTTACAAACACTAATGTTCTAGGATGCTTGAGTCAAGAATGTTCATTCATTTACAGGCCTTGATATGTGCCTTCCCCTTAGGTCATGGGCAGGGTGGTCCACGTAGGGGCTGTGCTGCCAGGGCTTCCTGGAATATGCCTCAAAGTAGAAGAAAACTCAGTGGATCAGTAATTTTTTCTTCTATTTTCTCCCAGGAGTTAAAAAAAGAAAGAGGTGGAGTGACTAGATTATTCACAGCCAGCACACTTATTTAATTGGTAATATTAGGAGTCTGAGGAACTTGCAAGAGTTTTTACTAAAAACACTGAAATTGTATCAGTGCAAGACCCTGGCCAGAAATTTCAGAAACTGTTTGAAAAACAATACTTCCCCCCCATTGCGGGTGGCAAGGCAGGGAAGAGGGAATCAAACAAAGAGGTTTAAGTAAACAAACATCTATTGAATCAAAAAGAGAAACAGAATAGGACAAGAACTCAGCGACACCTGAGTCATTAAGATTACCACTCTCCAGAAATAATGTTGTCAAAAGCCTGGCTCAGAGTTTCTTTCCCAGCTGTGAGCGGCTACCAATGTAACCAAGCTCTGTTCTACTTCCTCACTATGCCCTAATCTCTTTCCCTCCATTGGCTTCATAGAGTGTAACTGCTGGGGAGATCCAACTGGGTCTTGACTGGTACACCAGCAAAGCTTAGCAGCTTCCCTCGCTCCCTAGTGGATAGGAGGCCACTGTACAGATGCTGGTCTGAACGTTAACAGACTGCTTTGCTCTTCAACAGATGTCACCAATGCCCTTCTTGTCTCCTCTTTTCAGACGTCCCACTGTCAGCCAGAAGGTATGGCTAGTTAAGTCCACTGAGACAGAAAATTGCACCCACCCAAGTTTTTGGGCCACAAGCAGACCAAATGCATGCCACATCCATGCCTTTGAAGCCATGTAGCAGCATTACAATGGCAGCAAGCTTGTGCTAACAGCAATGATACCCTAAAAAATACAAAAAATCCCACCAATGTATTCCTTGCAGCATTTGGATGCAGGACCAAAACCATGACAGAAGCAAGTAACCAAACGATGTTCACAAAACTACTGAACGTATAGCTTATCCCAAACATAATCCATCAGCTGACTTTGACAGTGTTAAGGATCCTGTGGAAAAAATATTGTGTATTCATGAAATTAAAGATCACCTTAAAGATCAAAGCGTATTTCCAAGTGACAGAATTAAAATTATAATGGCAGATATAAGTATGGCTATCCATATTTTTAAACATCTGACTTCCTGAGCTATTTTCTGTTCTTATTAGCATAATAAAAATTATTTTCCCAGTCTCTCTAACTTAAATACTTCACTGGATATAGTACTGCCATTAGGTAACAGATACATGAACAAGAGTCAATTAATTGTACATAAACTCATTGAGTGAACTTTCAAATATTCCCCTGAGAGTACAATTCTGACTGATGCACTGATTTATCGCAGCTTGCCTACAAGACTGTATTCAGCAACTGTGTGATAGATTTCACACTTAAAATCTATGAATCTCAAGAATAATACTAGTTTTAAACTCTTTCTGGGCTACAGAAAAAAGAAAAGGTCCAAACAGAATCTCAAAAAGCCATTCTGGAACTAGGAGTAAAAATAATCCAGATTAATTTTGGACTGTGACAATTTATAAATATCAAATTATGGAGTATATTTTTGGTGCTATTAAATTTGATAATATCTTGCTCGGAAACAGCAAAGGAAATAGTTCCACATAATCTAATTATTTGCTAGCAGGATCTTTGGAATATCTTCAAAAGGTTTATGAACAAATTATTGGAAAAAGGAATAGCATTTCTGGTTTTCTGTGTGACATATCTTTAATAATAAGAGTTTGTTAATGATTACATTAGAAAGAAAGTGATCCGTAAGAAGCTTTTAAGGCAAAAGGGGATTATTACAATGAGATAATTTTATCTTTCACATGATACAGGTAACAGTTTTTTGTTATGCAGTTCTTGTATTATTGTGATTCTGTTTCAACAGTCAAATGTTAATTAGAGACTGAATATTGCTTTTAAGATGTCAACACTAAGCATTGTTCAACAGTGCAGATTGCACATTCACCCTTCTTATACTGAGCTGCAGAACTGTCTTAAAAAGCCACATTCAGACAAGAGCTTTGCATGAAGACGGTATCATACTCTTCCTTGTCACAGAGAAACACACGCTTCCTACTGGCTTTTTCCTCTTCCCACACCACAGATCCTGCTGTTATACAAAACTTTGGCATGGAAGGTGGATAGCTGTGTAAACGTAAAGTCATTTCCTCAAACGGAAAATACCTACAATCAACTGATGTTACTTTTCGGAGGTTTCTGTTCATTTTTGCTTATGGAAAACAAGCCAACATTATCTCATCTGATANTGAGATGACTACTGGATAAATCTTCCAAACCAACATGTGAAACATACTGCAAAATCTACACAGTCCTTTATAGTTACTGTACTGCATATCACCAGCATGTATTGAGAAACATATCTAAACCATAATACAGACGACTACCATAGCAAATCTTCTAAGCAGTGAGGACGACTTCCTAAACAGAGGCCTTACTAGAAAAAGCAGAACTGAATGCATATAGAACTATCTGAAGCAATTTTGTGAAATTTGTATCCTCTTTATGCTTCTTTTGCATTTAAGGCAAAAGAATACATACATTTTTTCTGAGATCACTGGGAGGTCCCCTTCATTAATGTGCATTGCTAACCTGCCAGAAACAAAGGTATCAACAATTTTGTGAGGTCCTTTCTGTTGTCAGAGATTATGCCTCTAGAGAGGCAACACAGGGTAGCTTAGCCCAAGGTTATTCATGTATTTCATAAGTGACTTGAAAGTTAAACTAGTGCTGGTAAAATCTGCAAGTAACACACAAGGTTGTTTTTCAGGATAAATAAAAAGGAGGAATGTCAGTCCTGCTGAATTTCAGAGCCTGTGGCCCAAGCAAACAAAATGGAGGACTGAATCCTGAAAAATACTGACTAAGCATGATTCAGGAATCATAAACACACAAGCAACAAGTTCATTACGAACTGCTTCTAAAAACAAAAGCTACTATGACCTTTGGATATGTGATAATGAGATTAGAAACACTGTTAAAAAGATATTTTGGGCTTGTCTGAGATATTCATGGTCAAAAAGAGAAAATGTGCAGAAAAGAATCAAAGACAACAAGATTATATAAGGTATCAGTACCAATTATCAAAAAGAAGACTGAGATGATTTGCGTATTGTCTCTGAATTTGCCTCAAGAAGAAAAAAAATGGCTACTAGAGAGCTCCTTAATCTGAGAAAGCCATAATAAGAAACAATTGCTGAAAGCTGAATTTGAAAAAGAAGCAAATTAGAAATATGTAACAAAGTTATTATTTTTTAAACAGTGAGGCCAATACAGGGAACCAGTGAAAAAAAGATGAATTCTTACGTCTTACTGATAAAGTAAATATAATAAACAATAAAGTATCATATGCTTATGTATTAATATGAGCCTTCATTGACAATATGGGGAGACAGGAAAGGTACCAAAGATCATGAACGTTAATGCATAAGAGATATCTTTTGTAATATTTACAATGAATGTATTAGTAATTCAGTGACTGTAAAATAAAAAATCCATGCTGGACAAGAGCAGCTGGCTGAAAAGCCAGAGGAACACAGTCTTTGATTAAGGTGCCTAGCCTCAAGAAAAGACCTCAGTGACATTTCCGTAGTTGATAACTACCTAAATAACTCCTGGTTATTTAGGTAAGTACCTTTAGGTAACCGGACTGCCTGATTCTGACAACTGTCATTGAATGCATTTTTATCTGTTTAAATCCTAGGGAATATAAATGCAATAGATGAATGTGGAAGTAGTCCAAAATGTAAGGAGCACTTGGAAGGCAGATCAATGCATCTACTCTGCTAAGTAAAATAATACCCAGGAGCAAAACTAGGTGCAAGATTCCCTGATTGTTACTTGGCTCCCAGGCTCTGTTCTGAAGAGATGCACTTAGCTCACTCTGAGACATAACCAGAGAGAGGCTCACAGGGAGAATATTCCAAGAAGCGCTCTCCACAGACAGTGTGAAAAGGCTGTGCCTTCTTTGGCTTCTTCTGCCCTACACAGCCTTTCGTGGCTCCGTCCCCAAAGGTTTTTCTTCCTCAAATACCACTGCACACATTCCTACCATATTCTGGAGCTTGTAAGACACATCCTTTGTCTCATGTTATAAAAACACATAATAATGATAGTAATAATAATAATAATAATAATAATAATCTTAGGCCCACAGTGGACCCCAGTCATGTGTTATGGGTGTGCTGGGTGACATCTCAGGAGACAGAAAGACCTTAGTAGTTTTGAGGAAAGACACTCCAGTCCTCGGAGTCCAACAAACATTCCCTGAGATGGACACATTTTTGCATTGCACATACACCTTCTGACTCACTAGTTCTCACAACTAAAATAAAAAAGTGAAAAAATTGTAGGTGGCGAAAATTTGAAACAGGTGAAGAGATACTGTTATAACTAGTGGTTGGGAAAAAAGACAACAACCAGATGCAAAACACAATCTTGTTCATACAATTCTGAACTTAAGTCCAGCTAACTAAAATCTTTGCTTTATTATTAAAGCCTGTAGGGTGATGAAAAGCAAAGTGAATATGGTGAAAAACAGCAAACTAAGAATGTTCTGCTTTTAGAGATTAAAAAAAAAAAAACCCACAAAAAAAATCCTGAAGGATCTGGGTCTATGAAATTCTAAAGAATTGTCTGAACGTATTCTGATTCACCCACATATCTTTACATCTAGAGAGCAACCTCCAGCATATGAGTTGGTTGTAAGGTCTTTTCTTCTTGTGCAACAGAAAACTGCTGCCTTAGCTACACACATCCAACATTCTGCGCTGGCAGCCAGGAGGGCCAGCCATATCCTGGGGTGCATCAAGCACGGTATTGCTAGCCCGTCAAAGAAAGTAGTTGTCCCGTTCTGCTATGCGCTGGTGCAACCTCACTTCAAGCACTGTGTGCAGTTTTGGGCACCACAGTATAAAAAGGACTTAAAACTGTTAAGAGAGTGTCCAAAGGTGGGCTAGGAAGATGGTGAAGCGTCTAGAGGGCAAGATGTACGAGGAGCAGCTGAGGCCACTTGGATCATTCAGCCTAGAGAAGAGGAGACTGAGGGGAGACCTCATGGTGGCCTACTGCTTCCTCACGAGGGGAGCGGAGGGGCAGGCGCTGATCTCTTCTCCCTGGTGACAGCGACAGGACCCGAGGGAACGGCATGAAGCTGCGACAGGGGAGCTTCAGGCTGGATGTTAGGAAAAGGTTCTTCACTGGTGGTCGGGCACTGGAACAGGCTCCCCAGGGCAGTGGTCATGGCACCAAGCCTGCTGGAGCTCAAGAAGCCTTTGGACAATGCTCTCAGACATAGGATCTGATTTTTGGATGGTCCTGTGTGGAGCCGGGAGTTGGAGTTGATGATCCTTGTGGGTCCCTTCCAATTCGGGATATTCCATGATTCTATTATTCTGAGGATGCAAGCGCATGTACTCAGCAAGCTCCTGGCACAGTCACCTGAAGCATAATATTAGCATAACATACGTAATTTAATGACTTTAGACTATTTGAGTTCAGCAGCCTTTTAGGGCTTAAGAAACATGACTTGAAAATTGCTTCGACATATAGCATTTTTCATTTTAAGCCAACTTCAAAGTTAAAGGTCTCATAGTATTTACTCTGTTCCATGTATATTTTTTCATGTATATTGCTTTGTATACTTTACATGTATATTGTACAACTGTTACATGTATATTAATTTCTAGTCTTTGTTAAGCAGTAAAATTACATCTGACTGATAAAACACACCTGTTTTTAGCAATTCAAACAGTATTTTGATTGAGAACTCTCTCTCTCTATATATAAAAGATTACCATCAGCAATAATGAAACTGCAACAAAGAAATAAAAGGAACAGAAGCACAAAGAGTGATATCTGGATGTTTTAAAAACACTCCACTCAATGGAGATGTTTAAAAAACAGCCACTCAATGAAGAACAGATTCTTATGCATATAATCGTGCTCACAAGAGGAAAGTGTTTGCTTAGAGATAGAGAGCAGTGAAAGAAAAGAAAAAGGGACAGAGCAAAGACAAGAGTCATAACACTCTTCACTGTTCCATGACAAGCTAACAGTTAGTAATACAATAAGATCTGACACAATCAGCTAAATAGAGTAAGATGAGGAATAGTTTGACATGCAAAAAAACATTTTGACTACTTGAATGCCACATATCATTAAATGTCATTTTAAAGAGCATCTGTCTCAGCCACTGATGGTAATTTTTTAAAAAGAACTGCACTTTATATTTCTAGTCTTTGTGAAGATCATGCAGCAGCCAATATACTGTCAAAATTAAAGAGCAATTCTCTGCATGGCTTACTTCCCAGGACCTTTTTTCTACTTTTATTATCATCACCAACCACACAGAAGCTGTAAACAACTTGTACACATGCAATATTTGCCCTGTGGGATCTTGCTTTTAACTGATTCAGGAATGATGTCAACAGTAATCCAATTCTGGTTGTAGACTGCAAAATGTTGATGGTTCAATGTACCGGACAATTCCACAAAGTACTGAGACATGAAAGGGTAAAGGGAAAGGAGGATGGAAACTACAGACTCAGACAAATATTAAAAATACAGATTTAAAGTTACATCCCAGTTTCCGGATCATCTGTATTATTTGATGGTAGTAAAACAATATAAAGGAAAAAAGTGATTATTTATGTAAACATATGCCAATGTTAGGAAGGGTGCAGTCACACTCTCCCACAACGTCTGAACGTTACAGTTAAAACTTACAACAAAGGTATCATTTCAAATGAATTAACTAGAGAACTCATGTAGACATCACTCTTTTGAAGATGATGGCAGCTTTTGGAATTTTCTACTTGTATGGATATCCTTCTGAAACTGAAAAAAAACAAAACCAGAAGCAAACAACAAAAACATTTGACAAGGTATAACCTTATATGTGGAAATTCTGATTAAAGAATAGCCATCCTACATCCCAAGAAAAAGATTCTGAATATAGAGATGTTCCTCACTGATTTTTGCGGTTTTCAGTGACCAACAGACATGTTAATAAAATCTAGAACGACAGTTACATAATTGCAGTCAATCTTTTGAAACAGATCTTATTATATTTGGAACTCTGTGACCTGACTCCCTCCTGCTTGTTTGTCTGATCTTTCTGCTTTACCTTGTCTTTTTGATGGTAAACTATGTTTGCAAGATGCAAATCAATCTAGTTAATACCTTCAGTTTATCCATAACATCATGCGTTAAATAGTAAAGGGGGAAGTCCTACTGTGTGGTTTCATGATTGGTCTAAAAATATTTAAGTCCATACTACAGGCAAAAATGATGTTCCTGTCTTTCTCATTGCTGCCCTTGGTTGAACAGTCCTATCTTCCTTGTGCTGAAACTATGGCTCATTCCGCTGCCACAGAAGCACATCAGGGAACCATTTGTGCTGGACAGCAACTCTACAACAAAAGAAAAGAAAACTCCTTCCCCCAAGACTGTTTTTTTTTTAAAATTAAATTAATACCTTGTCTAAAGGGAGAGAGAGGATGTAAACAGAAAAACAACCTTTTACTTTTTCTTATCCCTTGCACTATTTGCATCAACGCAGAAAAAAGTTTTTTTGGTGAACAGATTCAACAAAGAGGTATTTCCAGTCATTCACCCTACCAATACAATAAGACTAATAAAATGAACTTCAAGCAAAACGTGCACTGTACAGCACATCATATGAGCTCATGGATGATGGAGAGAGATCCAAAGCCTTAGGCAAATCTATAGCCTGTCACACAAATTTTAATGGGTGAAGAATCTTAAAAAAAAGAAAAGAAAAAATATCTTGAAGTGATTAAATCAAAAGAGACTTTATGTAGTGTGTGAGTTGGCTCTGAACACATTAAAGCAGCAAAATCAGAACACATTTTTTGCTGGAAGGTTTTCTTCTGCAACTTTCAGCTTAAGTTAATCCAAACAATGGGAATTCAAAATGTTTATCAGGTGTATCAAATTGTTATCTAGGAGAAAATATTTTTAAATTTGAATATTCACTGTTGCATAGTATATTCTGAATTACATTTCAAAATTCCTTATCCTGAGTTATTGTTATCCTGAATTCTGAAATAGGGGTTTTTAGGGAAATCCAATTACAGGACAAAAGAACTGGATCTGTATATTCGCAGGAACTTTGGGAACTGGACACAAGCTGACTGATCCTGATTACTAAAGTGAAACAATTCCATGAGTTCAGTGCTTTTTTTCTGATCTACCCTGTGGAGGTGCTAGAAAGGAACCCCCTCCTAAGTTCCTCCCAACACACAAGGAAAAAAAAAAAGGAAAACAAGAGACAAATAGAGATGATCTAATGAGAGAAAGCAGAGGTGGAAAGGGCATTCTCTGGAATTGCAGCACAACTCCTCCTTAGTACTTCCTGATCCAGTGCGTGCATACAGCACAGGTCACCACTTCCAGTTACCCAGGTGGCTCCTAGCCTTGGCAGGTGACCTTCTCTAGGGAGGTCTAATAACCAACCTCAGCTGCAGCCCAAGAACTCACTGAGGCATGAATCCTCAAGATTTCCAGGAAGAATATCAAGTACATATGATCACATTATGAGAGAACAATTACAGATAAACAAAGTAGATGTATTTCCCAACTTGTTCTGAAAAAATGATTGCCCATGGTCACAAAAATTCATTCCCCTAAATGGCTTTTTGATGTGAATTTTTTTAAAATATATCAGCATCAGAGTTCTTTCAGTGCTGCTCCTAGTATTTTATCTTGGGACTGCTCTTCCTCTCCACAAGCCACTTCAGTCTGATAGGTCATGCGCAACAGATGTATGAGAAATAAATGACTACATCTTCGAAGAAAAAAAAAATGTGGAAAAGAGATATCTAGCCCAACAGATTTTTTTACATTTTAATAGTTGTAAAGGTTTATTTATCTTTAAGCATTATGACATAAATTGCATTCACGTGTAAAGTCACTCCACAAATATGAAACACTAGTATGGGACCCAGGGAGCCGCTAATCAAAGTAACTCACATGTGAAGTACTTCTTATGATGCATTAGATGTGTCAGCATATTTTCAGGTTAAGAATAGAGTGAAATAAGCCTTTTTTTTTTCATGAAAAAAGATTAGAATTCATACTGCGCATTATTCATGCAACTAGAAAACTGCAATCTTACATGTTTTCAGTTTTACTGCTTTTCTCTGCCAAGCTGACTGAAATCAATTAAGATGACACATTATGAAAACCATTGAGCATAACAAATTCATAACTTCTAGAGCAGAAGCAGCACTAATTGCTTGAAAATTGTCTTAATCATTTATGAGTTACTGTAAAGTAAGAAAAGAGTACAGCCTCTAGCTACAAAAAGACAATCATACAGCTGGCAAGGATGTGACTACGACTCAGGCAGGTAATTCACAGTGAGCTCACAAGGCTCAAATATTGATAACAGTGTTATCTGCAGCAGCATGACAATCACTGTGGGCTGACCTCCCAACATGTACTCACACTCCCAGGTAGAACGTGAGTTCATTCACTGAGTTCTTTCCTTCCACAACTGTATTCCATGCAACAAGCTTAGGTATGTCCACAGCTGATGGAGTCTGCATTGGGGCTACATGCCAAGAAGTTTTTAACTTTTTATAAAGACTAGAAAAACATACTTGGAAGTGCAGGAGTATTCTAACAATCACTGGAGACTTGCTGATGAATTCAGAGAACAGTCCAAATTGGATGGTATCTATCCTCCTTCTCCTCTCAACTGATCCAATTGTATTAAAAGAAATTCAAAAAACAGTACATTTTTTAACAATGTTCCATTGCTAGCAATTGCTGTAGCTGTCAGTGGAATATTAGAATAGAATGGAATGGAATGGAATGGAATGGAATGGAATGGAATGGAATGGAATGGAATGGAATGGAATAGAACAGTTCAGTTGGAAGGGACCTACAAAGATCATCACGTCCAACTGTCTGACCATTTCAGGGCTATTGTTCAGTTATGAGCTTTATGACTGCTAAGTTTTCAAGTTCTGCATTTAACGTAAATTATTGAGTGAGTTATTTTATATAATCACAAATACTTTTTGTACAGCTACAAACATCAGTGCATATATATGTATATATCCTGCTGCAAACAGCAGCAAAGGAAAATCACAGCTCTCTCCAAAACCCTACAGCTCTTGCAGATGAACAAAAGTCTCACTGGGTATATTGAGAACTTCTGAGACACTCCAGAATGGAAGGCAATTGTCAGAGCTGAGAAACGTGCAGAGGCATGGTAACATGCAGAGGAGTGCTAGGCAGGTTGGAGTAAAGGACTCTTGAATTTGGTAAGACAGCTTTAATGTGGGTATCTGCTGATACTGAGAGGATGCAGCGAAGTAGCTGGAGATTTGTGCAACAGCAAAAATACTACATTACATGGAGAATAACTAGTGTGAAGATGCTGGAATTGAATATTAGACTTCCTGTAATAGCAGGACAGTATTCTACGGCAGCAGTCTTTGGAAAGACTGTGTCCTCACCCTGAGGTGATGTCAGCTTCTCTCTCTCCTGGTTATCTTCCCTTGTTAGATCTCAGCAGAATAGCCAGACACACAATATGAGACTTCCAGTCCAGCAGGTATGACAAACATCATGTGTGAAGAGCTACAGAAAAACACCTACTGATTTCCTGAAGTTTTGCAGAACATGAGAGTGCAGCAGAATTGAAGAAGCATTCCAAGGTTGTAAGATGTGGAGTACCTGGTAGCTTTATGTGATATAGTGGCAGGGGAGGTTGCCCAAGTGACTGAAAATAGTGACAATATACAGCTGTAGACAAGCAAGAGGAAGAGGACTTGCCTGTGAAAGCTTCTCATTTAAGATGTGATTCACATTGAGTAGTTTGAGGACTCTAGACTGGCGACGGTAGTAGTAGCAATGTGCTACTGGAGGCTGAGGCCTTCATATATACATTCATAATTCTGGTGAATGTTCAGTGGTTAACCTTGCCCATTCCTCAGAGAGAAAAGATAGGGGAGAAGTGGCCAAAGGGAACCTAGCAGCTTCCTGTTGCCTCTTTGGGGGAAAAGGTGGTAAGAAAAAAACAATCGAATTCCACAGTATGAATAGGATGATGAGGTTGGTAGTTGCTTGAACCCATAAGCAACGTTGATTAAAATTTGCCACTGTGGCTGAAATGAAAGAAGTGGTACTAAGATAAATGAGAAATTTAAACAGAGGTTTTTAATATGCAGGCTTATAGAACCTAAAAACTAACATGCAGATAGATATCAAGTGCCAGTTCTGTCTACCTGAGACTTCGATATTCTAATATGCAGTACGTGTAACTCTATTAAAAATGATCACACCATCAACTGTTTTCACTTACAGTGTTATCACTATTTTTCTGCTCTTTTAATGTTCCAGAAAACTAAGATCAAGATGGGAGACAGGTGGTAATTTTCCTGACAGGTGGCCACATTACACAGCATTTTCCCAGACCCTCCCCCAAACAGCAAATGCAATCTGGAAGTGTACAACTGCCAAAAATATCTTCCTTTCTTTTCTCTTTGTGTGTATACTGTTTCCTCCTTTTTCCTCACTTCGGATAGGAACTAAAATAACACACAGTGACGCACATTTGGGAAATGAAACTTTTGCAATCTCCTCTGACATTTCAGGAGTGTGCACACTGAATCTACGCATCCTGGGATTTTATATAGCACTTCTCTATATAGCCGAACATTAACCAAATGCCTGTGTATGTGATCAGAGTGCTCAAAATCTGACTCTGAGAACAATTCTACTTATGCTATATATTCCATCTAATGATTGTAACATGTAACCAAAAACCTATGGATTAAGCCTCAACAATAGTAAAGCATATGGGGAAAATAAGGTATAGGATGTACTTGACTCGTCCTTCACACATCACATTGTTAGGCTGTTCTTATAGCAGCACAAGGTGAAAGACTAAAGGAGTCAGTCCTGAATTCCTTATGATCTGGAAGACAACTCATAAGAGTATCATCAGAAACACACATACAAACTTTCAGGATAAATGCCATTGAAAGAGCTGTGGCTAAAGTTCCAGCCTAGAAACAAAAGAACCTTTGTTCTTTACCCATCTCTCAATAAAAACTGGATCAAATCACTTCACCACTCAGTGCCTCAATTTACTCACCAGTAAAACTGGGATAGCTCTACTGATAGTCATTTTAATCACTTTGATACTTAGCGATTAAAGATCTCACTAAGATGTACTGCTTTTTCCCCAGTCTATATTACTGCTTTTTGCGGTTTTAATTTGTATTTGCCCAGATTATAAAATAATGATTTAGAACTGTTTTATTTGCAAAGCTGCAAATGCAAAATGAATGCCTTAAAAACTAATGAATTCTGTCATCCTTTACATGTGATTTTTCTCAAGAGTGTTTAAANCCAGCAGGACTACACAATTCCCTACATTTTGCTTGGTGTTAAACCCATTTGGCATTGGTTAATAAAATATATCTCTTCTTAGTTTTTCAAGTCCCCAGAAGCCAGAATTCATGTGAAGTAAGGGCTGTGTTACCTGTTAAACATGATGAAACCAATATGAATGTCATTTTTCCTGCAGAAGGTTGGAGAAAATATTTACAATGGAGATTTTATGATTTTAAGAACAGCAGCCAGGCTAACAGTCCAAACATCTTTATGCAAAACCAATTTTTAATACAACTCTTTGCCCGGT
>VXAL01018418.1:89640-105778 GCA_013399475.1 Chauna torquata
CATTTTTTTTTTTTTTTTTTTTTAATTTTAATGAGGAGAACAAAACCTGGGGGAAAATGCAGTCAAGCTATGTGGAGGTGGAAAGTACAACATGCATCTGGAATAACCACATTCAACTCAGTAGAGTTGCTCTAGATTTACACTAGGGTCCAGAGTATTAAAAGGGCTAAAGGAAAAAAAGTGAAATGTTTTTATCACATTGGAAATGAGAAGCTTGCAGAAAAATAACAACAACAACAAAACCTGATGAATCTCCTGGGTTGCCCAGGGCTAAAGGAAACAGTATAAAATATTGTTTTAGAATATAAAAAAAAAAAAAAAAGATTTTTTTTAATTCAGCTTTTAACAGAGTGTATTTGTGAAGAATCCCNTTTTTTTTTGTGTTAAGTCATACTGCTAGAGATCAGGATATCAGAAACATAGGTTCAGAAACTAACAAACAGTATCCTAAGTAAGTTACTATTAGGTTCAGATGATATATATGTAGTGTTTTGGAAGGAGCATAGGAATGAAGCAGAATGGATGCTAGTGAAAAAAAAAAAAAACTGTATGGACAATAACATGTATATTTAAAAGGTACTTCAGGTGATCTAGGAAATTACAAACCAGTAAATTTTACAGTGGCACCTAGCAAACTTTTTTGAATTAAAAAAAAAGAATAGCAATACAGAATTTAGTCTAACCATTATTCCCTAAAAACTAACAGTAATTCCTCCAGCAAAGGTCACGGGATATTGATCTCTTGGTACTGCTTGGCCTCATAAAAAGCCGTGAAACTGGACAACCATTTCTCCAGTTTTTAAAAGGCTGCATATAGTCCTTAACCAGAAAACAAAGTGGAAACTGTCTAGACACAGAATAAGAGAAAATACCTCAACTGATTAAAAATTATAGTAGGAAAAAAGTGTATGATTAACTGTCAACAAACTGAAAAACTTGAATTTTAATGGACTTCAAAAACTCCTAGTAGGATCTTTGAGAAATTGAAAAGCATTTCAAAAATGTGTAGGAGATAGGGGAGCACAGTCCAATTTTAATAGTGTTTTTGATATTATGAAGACAGTGTCAATGAAAGCAGGGGAACTTAAGACTGAAGTCACGATATTCCAGTGTAGATCTGTTAATGTCTGATTTATTTGTAAATCTGTAAAAGACCTGAAGAATTAAACATGTGATAAGGTCATTTGGTTTAGGAAGTTTACGTTTGTTGCAATAAAATTGCAATTGTTGCAATAAAAAAGCTCCATGGGAGATCCTATGTGCCTATGAGCTTGAATCTGACATGAAGATTCGCAGCTCAATTTCACTTTAAAAGATAACTTTACAAGATTCCGTGGTTAAAAATATCCTGCGTAAATTTCTACAATCATGTCTAAATAATAATCGCATTGAGCAGTGACAAAAAGGCTCGAGGGTGTACGTACTATGATTATATAACCATAGATTGAGTAGAACTTAAAAAAAGACACATGATTTCCATGGACAGTATAAAAACACACACTTAAATAACACTTGATAGCATTGTAGTTGGTCTTCAAGCTGGTCAAGGAATAAGAAATTTTCTAAATACACATTTAAGAAAATTTTATGTGAGAACCAAAAGACTTTCCATTTTTTAAAATAGAATATACTTTCACAAGTCTGTTCCTGTCAAAAGGTTCTGCTGATTCTTCAAGCAGCTTGAAAATCCTTAGTATCAAATTCTCAAATTATCTAGTTTAGGTAAGCTTTCTTTAGTATCATCCAAGCTACTTACTCATTTCAAAATCAGCAACAGGGGCAGGTAAAAATTGATTGCCTAAGTCTTTGATTGCCTAGAAAGTCAGACTTTCCTTTCTGATCATTGCTGGAACTATAGACAATATTAGTTCTTCCTACTCCCTACTAAGGAAAAGGAAGAGAAAGCGAAAATGAGATATATTGAATTAAAACCTGGACTGTAAAGGTATATCTGGCAAGCAGGATGATAAACAATTATGGTTTTAATCTGGTATATAAAGCTGCCAATCAAAGGACAAATAAACTCACGGTTTTAATAGATTTGGCTATTTCTAATTCAGATTATATTTGAGAGCATCTTTATGTAATTGATTTTTTCTGAAATTCAGCTGTATTTTACATAAAAATTAATTAAATATTTGCACTAATGTTTTAAATGCGTTTAAATCAAGAAAATAAGTTATGATTCCTACACTAATGCAAAACTAACTCCAGTTCTGAGAGCTTTATTTACTACGCAATTGCTCTGAATTGTTAAAGAAATTCTAAAGACTCTATATTAAAGAAAGGTGAAGACTTTAAAGCTAAGAATACAAAAATGCTATCGACTGCAAGAGTTAAATTTGCATGTACAACGTTGATTTGCTAATCCATTGTGTACTAATTATGCTTACGATGCCAACATCATATCAAAGAGGCCAGAAGTGGAATATTTTTGCCCTGGGTTGGAGCTCTAAAAAACAAGGTAAGAGTCTTCCATAGCCTGTCCTCTATCAAAGGAAAGACCATGTAAAACTAGGAGCTGATGATCACACAGGTGAAGTATTAAATATGGGAAATATAAGAATATATCAGAAGGACAGATAACTTATCCTTACTCAGCTACTGATTCTTTATGTTTGTAACAGTGTTCATCACTCTGGCATGAATATATTTAAGGATTTCTTTTTTCTATAGCTCTGAAAAATATAATTGTGGTGTTACTTTGTAAGACTTCCTGACACTAGTAGATGCTTTTCCATTTTACAGATATGAATACCAGAAATCAAGTTAGAGGCTCTATTTATTGAAGGGCAAGGGACTTGAAAAGGCAAGTCTCAGGCCTTGCCAAAGATGAAAATGTTTATCTCCAAAAATTCTATTTAGTCATCTCTAAGTCTGCAGGTGTCTCTATCCATCAGACACGTTCTTGTTTGAATGACAAGGTGTGCTTACAAAGCATGTAGAAACTGCCCCCATTAACAGTTCAGCATTTTTTGCATCTAAAAATAACGAGAAAACAAAAATGAACAGTTATTCTGCTCAAAATAAAAGTGCTATGAGCACATGTACAGAAGTGACTCTCTCACAACATGTGATCTTGGCTTCTTAAAAGTACAAGTGTCAGAGGAGAAAATGCTGCTTAAATCCTTTTTGCATTTTTGACTGAGGTTAAAGCCTTCTATATTGGACTGTAGTTCCAATTCTAATTTGCACTAAAAAATGATTACAAGTACATCTCCTATCACAATGTCCTGATCGTATCCTTCTTGGAAATACAATAACTCTTGACTCTTCCAGTTCAGAAGTGCAGCATGTGCTAGTATGGGGGAGAAGGCAAGACTCATTAAAAGACAGGAAACATGAGATCATGGCTAGCAGGTTTTCACCTGTGGAAGGGAAGTTTTGTGTTCCATCTCTGTATTGGGTTTACGTGGTAAAGGTTTGGTAGCAGGGCGGCCACAGGGGTGGCTTCTGTGAGAAGATTCCAGAAGCTGTCCCATGTCAGATAAGAGCCAGCTCCAGCCAGCTCTGTGAGGGGGGACCCACCACTGGCCAGACCTGAACCAATGAGCGATGTTGTGTGTGCCTCTGTGAGAGCACATTTAAGAATGGGAAAAAACTGCTGTGCAACAGCAGCTGGCAGTGAGAGGAGTGAGGAACAGTCCTGCAGACACCGAGGTCAGTGAAGAAGGAGGGGGAGGAGGTGCTCCAGGCGCCGGAGCAGAAGTTCCCCTGCAGCCCGTGGTGAGGACCATGGTGGAGCAGGCTGTCCCCCTGCAGCCCATGGGGCACCACATGGAGCAGATCTCCACGCTGCAGCCCGTGGAGGAGCCCACGGTGGAGCAGGTGGATCTGGCCTGAAGGAGGCTGCAGCCCATGGAGAGCCCCCGCAGGAGCAGGCTCCGGGCCGGACCTGTAGCCCGTGGAGAGGAGCCCACGCAGGAGCAGGTGATCCAGTGGGAGCTGCAACCCACGGGGGACCTGTGCTGGAGCAGTTTGCTCCTGAAGGATGGACCCCGTGGTACGGACCCATGTTGGAGCAGCTCTTGAAGAGCTGCAGCCTGTGGGAAGCCCACGCAGGACCCGTTCGGGAAGGACGGCATCCCGTGGGAGGGACCCCACGTTGGAGCAGGGGAACAGAGAGCGACCATGAAGGAGCGGCAGAGACGAAGCGATATGGGCTGACCGCAGCCCCCATTCCCCGTTCCCCTGCGCCGCTCGGGGGGAGGAGGTAGAAGAGGGTGGATGGGGGGAAGGTGTTTTTAGTTTGCTTTTAGTTTCTCACTGCTCTAGTTTGCTAGTTATAGTAATAAATTATATTAATCTCCCTATGTTGAGTCTGTTTTGCCTGTGATGATAATTAGTGAGTAACCTGCTTGTCTTTATCTCAACCCTTGAGCCCTTGTCCATTGTATTTTCTCACCCTTTTTCTTTGAGGAGGGAGAGTGAGTGAGCGGTTGTGGTGGAGGTCGGCTGTTCAGCTGGGTAAAACCACCACAATCTCCTACTGTAATCTGTGCATGCTATCCAGTGATTTGTTAATATAAAATAAATAAACTCACTAATGACAAGAGACATGGGCCCAGACAGGCAGCTGTGAACTTAAGAGTTCCTTTGGTGCTACCAGTTCTATTGGGTGCCATTTAATCTTCCAGTGTATGGTATTATTTCATAAAAAGCATGTAGGAAACAAACACATGAAGCTATGATAAATTAGATATGTAATCTGTCTTGCTAAAATAACATGACCTACAAGAATGAAAATAACTTTAGAAGTTATAATTATTGCATCTAAAAACTGTTTAAAATGAAATTTATTAACAGTCCTTGAGCACAGATTGGAGTACAAGATTCCTCCTTTAAATTCTTTGACTAAATCATTAACCTATAACAACACTGTTGCACTTGTTTTTTACTTTGTGAAAAATACATCACAGGAATAGATGGTCTGGTAGGAAAAATATTCTTGTGTATAATGGGATGTATAGGTTAAAACTTTTTTGTGAGAAAATTGATCTGAGACTCTCATATCTCAAGTCAGTATTTAAGCTTCCAAGCTAGTGGATACAGGATGTGCACAAACTCTTAGACATAACATCCATCACTGCATTTGATGTTTAGTTTGATCTTGTACACTTGCTCTGAGAAGGTCTGCCAGATCTTATCCTTCAACAGAGGTTGCTGGAGAATTGTCTAGTTGATTAATCACATTAGTGCTCTATCAAATGCTGAGCTACTTGACCCTTTTAAAAGTAAGACACTTGTGAGTGCCTACAGAAACAACACTTAGAGCACCTGAAGACGATGGGCATTTCTCAGGATAGAAAACGGCAGAGATGTTCAGAAATTCAGCTGCAATTCCAGATGCTTGAATTATACTTAAATCTTGCTTAGGCACACCAGTGAGGTTTTTGATATTACAGAATTCAATAGGGCTGTTCTTGTGAGTAAAGCAATGTACTGGGTCAGGTTTTAAGGCTTCATGTGCTGTTATGTCTATAGAGTAGTTTTATAAATCTCCCACCCTTAACTTTTGAAATTCTCCATGTAATCAGATGTTATCACTGGGAGTGTATACTAATATCTCTCAAGGGCTCGTATGATTTCTTAACAAGACCATCTCATGTACAAATTGGATTACTCAGCTCCTTCAGGGAGTAAATAAACAAAATCTGTCACACCTTGAATGGGAAGAAGATAAACAACCCTTAGTAAACTGAAAGTAGAGAACAGACAAGTCTATAACTTTTAGTATAATGCAAAGAAAATACTCTGCAGTCTTCATGAATAAGTAAAGAGAGAGATTGCTCAAACCTTGCAGAGAGGACAAGGAAGAAAAGTACAAAATGAAAATGTGAAAGAATCATGTGAATTTGTCAAATCATTTTGGCCTTAAAATATTGGGGAACAATGTTGACATGTACAACTTATAATTTATTAGAAGTTTAGTTGCTCAATTCATACCATTTGGATACTTCTCAAAATACAGAAAAAAAAAACAGACAGTGCTACCTATGCCCTATTTATGTACTGGATCCTCCAGTAAGAGGACATAGAGATAGGTAAAGACTCTCTTCTCTGCATCACCCTACAGTCACTCTTATCTTCCAAGACCCTCTTATCAGTATGCTATAGGGAAATATAAACATTAACTTGCCTGCTTAGTTTCATGAATGGGACCTAAACTCTTTTCACTCAAGCACTTCCTTTTCTGTTTAAAAATGGCCAAAATCAAAGTTAAGTTTTCATTTAATTTTTACCTAGGAGTCTACATTCTTGCATTCCAAAATGATGTCCCTCTCTCAAATTTGCCTAATAAAATGAAATGAACTGGCATTAAAGTTATGCAAATAGTCTACTGACTAGACAATGTATGAGGTCTGTATAGGAGACTTCCCTAACCTAATAATGTATTTTAAATTAAGTTCCTCAACAGATAAAGTATTTATGTACTGTGTTAGCCACTTCTTAGCTCTAAGCATTTAACTTAAAGTGAGATTTCTCAAACTCTACAAATTACAATTAATAAAACTGCCTTGAACAAGGAAGCACTACTGATATAATATCTAACTGGAAGTGGGGCAAATGTCTACCCGCATATAAGATCAAGAAATTATTTGAAGCTGTGAACTTATATGGTGTAAATAATTAGGAAAAAAAAAAAAAAAAGACTACGTTGTAAGTTCTAATCATAGACTTCCAAGAGACCATGTAGTTGAGTAAAATTATTCATGTGCATGCCTACTACTTGAATATTAGTATACTTCTACCACACATCCCTTTGATTCATTGAACAGCTTCTGATCTCATAGTAGAAGCACAGTGCATTTGAGATTGGTGTGTATCACATGAGACTGAGTAATTCAGCCAATCCATATTTATTTACTGAAGCGGTTGAAATATATAAATAAAATGTCACAGAGCTATCAGTTTTGCAGGTAGAAAATACAGCTAAATAACAAAACGGAAACTCAAACCCTCCTAGAAGCCTTAGTATTTAAAATGTACCTTCTGTAACTGCTTAAAATCTAGCAGTGAGTTGTGTGATTGAGGCTTTAGCTTTCTTGGAGCAATCACAAAAAAAAAAATCAACAGAAATCAACCATAATACAAACCAATCAAATTCCCCTATGTTCTGCTTACATTATCTGTTAGTGTTTTTAGAACAAAGTTTGAATAGCAATACACAAACATACCCAGACTTAATGTGTACTTAGTAAGATGAAAAAATCCCTGAGACTGTTCACTAGAAAGCACAATTATTATCAATAATTAGAGAGAAGACTAAAATCCTGACAAGTCAGCAGTTTTGCAGTGATAGTGTGTTAATATCACTAGATTTCCAGTCATCATTGTTTGAAAACCACAAATGTTCAAATATACAGTACTGCAGAAGTTTTGAGACATGTACTGAAACTAGTTGGGATGGAGTTTATTTTCTTCATGGCAGACTCTCTGGTGTTCTGTTTTGGATTTGTGACTAAAACAGTGTTGCTATAATGCCAGAGTTTTTACTATTGTGGAGCACTGCTTGGACATCATCAAGGTTTCCTTTTTCCCACTATGCTTCCTCAGAGAGTAGACTGGAGTGTACAAGAAGCTGGAGACACAGCTGGGACAGCTGACCCAAACTGACCAAAGGGATATTCCATAGAAAACAACATCGTGCCCAGAAATGACAGCTCAGAGAAAGGAGGAGGAAGCGGGGATGTTTGTGGTTATGGTGCTCATCTTCCCAAGTAACCACTAGTTTGCTGAGGTCCTGCTTAGCAGGAAGTGGCTGGACATCTGCCTGCTGATGGGAATTAGTGAATGGATTCCTTATTTTGCTTTGCTTGTGCACACAGTTTTTCTTCACTTATTAAACTGTCATTATCTTTACCCACAAGTTTTCTCACTTTTGCTTTTCTGATTCTCTCCTCTGTCCTTCTAGGGGAAAATGAAACAGTGGCTGTGTGCTTCTTAGCTGCAGGCTAGGTCAAGCCACCACAAGACGCTATCAAAGAAAGACACTGTAACTGAAAAATCTGGGATGTAATATCTAATGCAATATGCCTATAAAGCAAACATTCACAGAGTAAGAAGGACAGGCTATAAAGGAAGGGACTCTTCTTACTTTTATCAAAACCCAGCATCACTGAGAGTTGGCTTCCTAAGACCACTCTGGCTTGCAAGTATTTTACTATGATGTTAGCACAATAGCAGACGTACCATTCTTAAAGTGTAGCTTATTTTTTATTCTACATTTAGTCTTCAAAGTAGTTATTATGGATAGTTTTATTGTAGTGGTCTTTGCATATTAACACAAAATCAGAAGCGGTGCCAAGGACATTATATATTATAACAACATAGAGCATAATTCAGAAGCTTGGCACTGACGTAATTTACATTCCCTTACACTGTGGGCTAGAGCAAAAATCTGAAAGATACTTTCTGCAGCAGAAGAGCATGTGTCTTTTGCCATTTGATTCCAGCAAATCAAAGTGTATGTTCCTCCTGGAACATACACTTCCATGCTGGCCAGACACTTAGATTACCTGCAGCTGGTTACATTTTAGTCAGCGTTAACTAACCACAACTTAAGCTCGAAAAAACATGAAGGTAAAAGATACAACTACCCATGTGCTTCACAAATGAAGTTGCTTTCCCAGACTACGGAAGCTGACTTCCTGATATTTCACACTGAAGGCATGCTCATTGTCTGATTTTGTTTCAGTTTCTTCCATTACTTTAAGAAGTGACTGATAAATCTGGCAGTGGTATACGACATTATGGAATGTGATACCAAGATCGGTTGTTTATTATGTGGCCGGAGGACCACTGGGAGTAGCATTTGAAAATTTACACATTGCTTTAGGAAAGAAATTTAAGCTGATACAGTGGATCTTCATTGAAAATAAGTAAATGAAACTCACCATCTTTCTACAATCTTTCATCGTTCTTTGGTCCTTCCACAAGAAAAACACAGGAACATTGACTACATCTACATTACAATAGGTGCAGAAGTTTGTGGTGAGACTCCTCACATTTTCAGTTTAGTTGGTTCATGGGTTTTCATTAGATTAGACATCTGATTTGAACACTTCTAGAGGGACTTATCCCACAACCTTTGCTTTCTTAGTTACAGAGTATCTAGGGAGCACTATACTGGCTGTCAGCGTCTCTCTCACAGATGACATTAGCACTTCATCGCCCATGTGATTCCACACACCACCTGTGCCCAGATAAGGTCTCTCTAATTTCTAATTTTCTTATTCCTGTTTGTACCAGTTCTGAGGGGCAATGCTGTTTCCTAGCCTGCCTCCCCAGTTCAAGCTTGGACAAGGTGTCCTGTGAGGTGCCACAAAAGAGGAATGCAATTTAATCCTGCATCTGCATAACCCATGTTGGCAGTACATTTTAATGAGCACTTTTACCTGGACCTCCTTTTCAGTTGAAAAAGATAGGCAGAATGATTTTTGGGACCCTTTGCTACCAGAATTGCTTTGTGTATGACAGACTGGAGGTTCTGGTCTATTCCTAAAAACTGGAGGTTCTGGTCCTAAAAAAAAAGGTTGGATTTGAGGGACAGCATTATCCTCTGGATGTGGAATGACCAAGAGTTGATGCAAAACTTTTGGATGTGGCGCAGAATCAGAGACCCTCTGCTGTAAGCTAATACCATGACTTCATCTTCCTCTTATGTAGAACTCTATGCCTGTTTTCAAGAGTGTCAATCACTCTGTGGAGTGTTGCAAATCCAATTCTGAATTTTTAGTTTAGTTTGCAGTGAGTCCACCAGTGATGGTCAAACGCCTCTAATACGATCCTTCAAACTATCTTCTTTCAAATAGTAACAGTAGGACACACCAACAAAATTATCCAAGCCTTTGATCTGTGAGGGTTCCTGAACTATAAAGGAGGAGTGCCAGCTCATGGAATCCACAATTCTGACATACAGCTCAGGACTGCTATAACCACCTAAACTTCATGAACTGCCATCTTACGCTATGCAAGCCTTGGAGGTCCACCAGTGATGATACTAACAGGCTTTGTCAGAAGAGCTCATGATGCCTGTGCCTTCCCTAAATCTGGCCTAAGATCTGATGGAGAATAATGCCTTCTTTACCATCAAGGACAGGATCTTTACCAGTGTTTGGGTGCCTGTAAACATCATAACTAGGGGTGCTGGTTGCCAGCAGGCTCAATCTGAGTCAGCAGTGTGCCCTGGCAGCCGAGAGAGCAAACTGCATTTTGGGGTGCATTAAACACAGCATAGCCAGCCAGTCAAAAGAGGTGATTCTCCCATTATGTTTAGCATTGGTGCAGCCTCCTCTTGAACAGTGTGTGCAGTTCTGGGCTCCACAAAATAAAAAGGATGTTAAGGTACTTGAATGCATGCAGAGGAGGGCAACAAAGCTGGTAAAAGGGCCAGAAGGAATGTCCCAGGCTGAGAACACTTGATTTGTCTCAAGTCTGGAGACAAATCTGGAGAAAAGGAGGCTGACACGCAGCCTCAATGCTCTCTGCAACTTCCTGAGGTGGGGAAACAGAGAGGGAGGTGCCAGTCTCTGCTCCTTGTCACCTATGACAGGATGCGAGGAAACAGCACAAACCTGCGCCAGGGGAGGTTCAGACTGGACATTAGGAAAAATCTCTTTACCATGAGGGTGGTCAAACACTGGAACAGGCTTCCTAGCAAGGTGGCTGATGCCCCATACCTGTCATCATTCAAGAGACATTTGGATAATGCCCTCAATAATGTTTTAACTTTTGATTAAACCTGAAGTGGTCAGGCAGTTGGACTCAATGGTCTTTAAAGGTCCCCTTCAACTGAACTACTTCTATTCTATTCTATTCTATTCTATTCTATTCTATTCTATTCTATTCTATTCACATTAGAAGCTGTATACCTCCATGCTGCTGGGTCTTGAGAGTTTGCCTTGACAGTGATGAGCCCATTCCTGGTTTGGCTGGCCCTTAAGACATGTAGGGGTAAGTCAAAAGTGATTGACTGAGTGCAAGGCCTTATGTCAAATCATAGGTGCTCTCCGCAAGGACTCAGGACAGTCTTTCCTTCCGACAGGAATAGTGAGGACCGGTTTTTTTTGTAGCACTACCGCCCACATTCTGTAAATGATCTTGGCACTAAGGACAGTACACATATACATGCTACTTTGCAAACTTATTGAGGAGGGCTATGAACTTACTGTGTGTCCAGAAGGGGATTGAGCAGGTTGGGAGAAATGTGCTGAAGTGGTTATGACTTCTACATGCCAATTTCTAAATTACCTTTGACCTCTTTCCCACCAACACTAAAAAAGAACAAGTTGCCACAATTTCTGGATCATTTTCCCTCCCTGCATTTCCTCTGGATGAGGAGAGTGATGCTAGGGTCACAATCTTTAATGCCTCCTAAGATTTGTCTGCTTCAGCCATTCACTTCTGATAGCTCTTGATCCACAACCCCTTTCAGACAAGCTTGGTTTCTCCAGTGATGCTCTTTTTTGATTATTTATTCTGTACATATGTTTGGCTTTGAATGCTACATCTGCAGCACTCAGGAAACATCTTGGTTCTTGACTTGAACAATTTCCTTAGAAAAATATATAATTCAGATGTTGGTTTGCACAAGTCAGAAAAAAGGTGGAGATAGAGACAATGTTGTTTGTTTGCTGTTCCACTAAGTAATGGCAGGAGTCAGGGCTGAGGAATAGAAATGTAAGGACTATGAGAAGTAGAGTGAAACTAGGTCATGGTTAGGGAAAGAGGGACTGAGTTGGCCATGGATAAGGGAAAATAACCTCATCAAGGAAACCTTTCCCTCCCCTTCTCCTGAATGAGATCATAGTTTCTGTTCTGTCCATCTCCCCATTTTTCAGACCTCAGGAAAAATCATGCATTTGTTCTATACCTAAGCTTTTGGTTGAAATAGTGTGTGACTATGTCTCATCTCATACTGAACCACCAACTTATAGTTCACATTCCTTTCCCCAGAAGATCTTCACAGTTGGATCTCTTCAGTTCTAGAAACTTCTGAAGATCTACATTGGTATTCCCCAAGCAGACATATTTATTCAAAGTCATTGTAGCCTTTCTACCCCATGATGGGCATTCAACCCTTCACAGCTCCTTTTTTGTCCATGGCTAACCTCCATAAAGAACCCGTGCAAAAAGGCACCTAACTTTAAGCAAAAGTCAAGAATTTAAATGGAATGAGTAGCTAGACAGAAACATGTTTTTTTCACAACACAAAAAAGAATCCCAGTATATTTATGTACCTATATACTTTGGGTTTGCTGTTTTGCTGGATAGTAGTTTTTCCTAAGTTATTTGGAGAAGTATCAATTCTCTCTCCCACCAAAATTATTCCCTAGATAAACACACACAAAAAAGAAAAGAGCCAGAATAAATAACAAAATGCATAGTATGACCACAAAATTCTATGTTTTAAGGATGTTTGCCAGATTTAGGTCATGGATATCTGTCTAAAAAGATAATTAGCAGATTGGAAGGGAGAGGAGGTGGATGTGCATTACTTCCTGTGCATGACAACATTTCTGTTGATGACAGAAAGTTTTGAACAAAAACGGTAGGAAAAAGTGAAAAGCCCTATAGCTCACATTGAATATAATTAAGATACATCACTTCTCTGAGATAGTTGCCTATCACCACTAGGCAGCATTTCAATATCACAGTAAGTTTTTATTATTGTTATTAAACTCAAAATTCTTGAAATGAACATCCAGAAAGTATTTTTTTCAGACAGTGATCATCAGTGCAGTCATCAGCTCTGACTAAAAAGCTGCCAGATCCATCTACCTGTATGCCATTTCTATGTGCATCTCCAAATATATGTAAATCTATTTTTCGTAGTAGATTTGTTTGTAGATGTCAGATTCATTTTTTTTCCTCCTGAATAAACATCAATTGAAAGTGCAGTAAGCCCAATACATTTAACTGTAACATATTTCATCTGCATACTTAAAATGCATGAAAGAGACTTGGGAGACCAATGGACCCAAATATATACATATATGCAGAGACCTAATATGTATGCACATATAAGCGCACACATAGCCAGATGTGTAATAATCTCAGAACAGATTTAAAATTCCCTAAACTCTAGGTCTGTCAGATTTAATCATACAAGTTAATTTGTTTTTTATACATTTTAAAATACTTTTTTATTCTTGTAGATTGACATTAAATTAAGTTCTCTATTAACCCATTTAGGTATCCATGCATATAAAATACACATATGTATGTGTTGATTACCAGTGGGATTTTCAGAAAAGCTTATGTTAGGAGTACTAACTGTCAGTGAGGTTTGTGTTCCTGAGTCACTCAAGCACTCTGGAAAAATCCCAAACATATTCCATAATGAGATAAAGATGAAACACATCAATGATTCTTCCAAATCGAACACACCAGAACTTTAGTTTTATGATCTTGTCTGTGCTTCCCCCATTCCATCTGCCCAATAAATCACAAAGAGTAAACATCATGGAAGACAGCTTATTTTAAGGATAAAGATCTGCTGAAACCTTGTTTAGATTAAGAGACAGTAGGTCTAGGGAGAGTAAATCTGCCACACTTTATATTTACATGTTATGCCACTGTTCTCACAGACCAAAGCTTTACATTATATTCTCTTCTTTTCAATATGTCCGTACTGATGTCCAACCTGATGTTAAGCATTCTTTACCATACTTCCTTTAACTACTGTAAAATTCCATGCCTCCTCAGAACTCTACAGGTGATGATTTAATTAGTGCTATTTGTTCTCTTTGATTTTGTCTAGAGCTCACAAACATCCCCAGTTGTACTTCCCTGTAACATGATCTCTCTGTGTACATCAGCTGCTGAAGATCCGTACTGTTCAACAGAGCTATGTCAGGTTTAGATTTCACCTTCACCTTTACTTGGGATAGGAACTCTGCAGTCAGATATATGACTACTGGTTGTTTCATGGAAAGAACAGAGATAGCCTTGAAGCCGTGTTTTATTTTTCATGAGATGTACCTATTAAAGTAAGTATTACTGTACCATATTTGACATTCCAAAAATACCCTTACTATCAAAGCATGGGAAGAAACACACAACATAGGCTAGAAATATTATTCCCAATATGATTCAAAAGCAGAATCTCTCTTAAGCAGAGCCTGTAGAATTTTTGTTCTGATTTGCAAGTGGCTTTTGGAAAGATCTGCTGAGCAATGGAGTCAGAACAAGCAAAGTTTCAGGACTGTGCAGCTAAGTGAAAGGTAAGGGCAAAGCAACACCTCCACGTTCATGTGTTAGTGAGCTGGAGTAACTTTGCATAGGTATAAAATAGCTACTATATTGTCTAATGACATTGTAGTATGGCAAGCTGTTATGCCTACTAGAAAGGCCTTGCATCTGTTGGGGATGGCTTGCTTTTTTGCTCAAGCAACAAACAGTGAAAATGAAGATTTGCATGTCCCATGGCCACCATCCATGACAAGGTGAAGCCTGTCAGTCTAAAGAATATGTATTATTGATAACAATAGATAACAGTAAAAAGGTGTCCAAAGATGTATTATTAATTTAAGCCTGGATGATGATGGATAAGCTTTTAATGGCGTGGAGGCCACTCTGGACCCAGTAGTTTTCTTTGCACTGGATTTTCAACTTTCCCTCACTTCTTAATAATCAAAGAAGATAACAGCTATGGAATGGTCTCTTTCAGAATTTTTTACTACAACTGACCACCAATAATCAGTCACTCAATACAATAATACGTAGACGCTTATATGCCTGAAATAGGCAGCTATCCTGGCTAAGCATATCTTTGATGTGATGGAAGAAGTCAAAGGAAAAAGACCCAGTAACTCTGTAAAGTACCTATAATGAATTTTTTCAAGCATTTGTGAGCTGAACAAATGATAATATAGAAATATGCATCCTGAAACCTGAGAGCAACATGCCATTTCTATAAATTTTATATTGGAATAATCATTGCTAACAACACGGATTTTATTCAGAAACAGGATGTGACAAAACCCTAGCCTTCTTTTACCCTGAAATGAGGAAGAGACTTCAGTCTGACCAAATTTCTTAATTTCCCTTCCCCTTGTATTGTGATATACCTTCTCTAATAGTAATTAGAGACCGCACACTTTGTCTTGTTGTGTGAAATGTCAGAAGGTTCTCCAGACTAGAACTAGAGAAGAAGCACATGGAGACAATAAGAAAAGGAATTCAATTTCATAGCTCTTCTTCGTCTGAACATGTTTGCCTGAAGCAAGGATAGTCCAGACAGAGCGGTAACAAGACATGATCTGAGCAGTGATCAAAGTATGGGTGCTGAGAACAAGCTTCAAAAATGGAAAGAACTGTCCTGAGAGGGGAAATAAAATTTGCTGTGCTTAGGATGAAGAAGGATAACCAGATGACAAAGCAATTGTTTCTAGAGTGAGTATTTTGCCCTTTACTTGCAGATTTTAGTACCCCATGCTGGTAATAGGAAGACACTCTTTCATCAGTGATTTGCAGTGCACTCATTCTGGGGTTAGAGCATAGCTGTCCTGTGAGGATCCAGCACCCAGCAGACATCGATGTAGGTAAATGCTACATTGTTGTCTGAAGTTCCTTGAGAATCCTACAGAGACCACTAGGATCACTAGAGCATAGCAACAGCAATTCCCATTGCTATAGAAGCTATAGCTGTTGCATCTAAAGCAGCCTGAAAAGAAATCTAGGAGAAGGCAAATTGACTCTCATTCCACAATGACCTTTCATTTATCTCTGTACTGTAATGGAAATTTATGAATAATATCCTCTATTTCAGGCCGATTTAGAATAGTCAATTTCAGTAGTGCTGCTGGATCATTTGAAATGATCACCTGAAGGCGTGATGTTAAACCTTTACTCTCAACACTGAGGTACATGCTTCATTTTCTTTGGAAATAACTTGTCTTTTGAGACTTGTTAATTTGTGACCAATAGACATCCCAATGCTTTGTGAACCTTTTGGANGGTAGCCAAACAGTCTGTTCTTTTACACCACCCACAATACTAGTTAAAAGCACGAGCTTCACCACCAGATTATGAAGAATGTGTGGAACAAATTCTCTCATTCTGTTATGTAACACATTCATTGCACAATGAAATTGTGCTGCTCTATTAAAAACTACCTTTACAGGATGCTGTG
>VXAL01018419.1:5155-48907 GCA_013399475.1 Chauna torquata
GTTTAAAAAAATTATATATAATTATATACATAAAATTTGCTTTAATTTTGCTGTTCCTTTTTAAAATGAAATCTCCCTCTTTGAGGAGGTAGCTGGAAATGCATCTTCCTGCATTTCTCTAAACTCCATAATGGGTTTTGTGCTCGAACACACATTCCCTCATTCTCACCCCAAACCCTTGTAATATAAATCAGAACATATATCTCCATTTCAAGACAGGGTGTGATGAAAACTCCGCACTGTGAGAAGTAGGTAGAGTATGGGCATAGTGAATACCAAGCATATGCCGGTTGTGAGAAATCCCACCGAAGTCAGTTAGAGAAATATTTCTGTTGCACTTACAGAAAAGTGGGTGATAACTGAGGTAATACCAAATTACCAAAGCATTTGGTCATTTCATCAGGAAAGATGCACAAGGAGACTGGTTGTATTCCTCGACTGATTTACTTTAAAGAACCGTGTGGTATAGCACAGTTTGATAATGTGTTGTGAATAAGTATGTTGTTTTGCTAATTACGACATTTGCATCTTGGGATGTGATATATGATGCTAAAACCAGAGTAACATTTAAACCTTTCTATAGTTCTGTTTGAACTGGGCCTTTTCTTCGGCAATAATTTGTGTCTTTCTTTTAATACTTTAGATGTTCTTTGAAGATCACATTGACGATGCCAAATATTGTGGCCACTTATACGGCCTTGGTTCGGGGTCATCTTATGTACAAAATGGCACGGGAAATGCTTATGAAGAAGAAGCCAACAAACAGTCATGACATGAAATGAAAGGCCATCTTTTTGAGCTCCACATGCTTGTATATAGGTTTTATCTCTGGTTGAACCCCTTGGACAATAAGGCTTTTTTTCCCCCTTTCTCAGCACACTTTCTTTTCTGCCTTTCTATGTACTAAACCTGACTGTTCCTATCACAGATTTTGATCTTAATATTGATATCTAGAATTTTCTGGGTTACTTTTGGAGTCATAACTAGCCCATTTATAAAGAAGCATGTATAGGATCAGTGTGGCAGAGAGAAGGGGAAAGCTAAATCATAATGAATAGTATGGTAAACTTACCTATATTGGTCTTTGGTCTTAGTTTTTTTTTTTCTTTCCCCTCCCTTCTCCAAATTAACTCGCACTGATTGTACCTAACTTCCTCATTCATGTCTGTTCCTTCCAGTATGCAGGCGTTTTAGCTATTCAAGATTGTGGACCATCATATTTGCACTTTAGAGAGCGACTGACTCACATCCTCTGTTTTATTTGAAGTTTTTTTTTCTTTTGCCCTCAGATAGAAAACAATCATCTTCCAAGTTCAGCAGCTTCACACTGTATTTCTTTGGTATCTCAACCCATTTGCTGCATAACCTGCATTTGTTCAAGCAAAACAAACTACTGAAATCATAGTAACTGCTGTTATTTTACTAGTGTTCAGTCATCAGACACATCCTGCACATGTCAACTGGTTGGCTTGCTGTTTTAAAACTACTCTGTGGTGAGGGAAAGAAGCTTGAAAAAACAGCTTTACACCCTTCAGGAAAAGAACAGCTATGACTTCAGCATTTTCCCATTAAGCTGAGATTTGAAGGATATTGGAATAGTAGGAATTTTGTAATGGCACACTTCCCTTGATTAACTTCTAGCTTTTATTCTAGCAATGTTATACCCCAAGTATTTTTTATGAAGTCATATTTATTATGTACTTGATTTGATGATTTTTGAAAGTCAGTTTAAAGATAAAACCCAAAGATCTGAAAAAAAAAAACCCTATTTAATTGAATTATTAAATTAGAAGGACAATTAAATCATGCTTTTTTGTAGTTGCTACAAAGACAGCTGTTGCTGTTCTAAAACAACAAAATCTAAATAACTTACAGCTAATAAAGTTAACCTGAGGAGTGTAATGCTAGTTTATTTTTGAGTATATCTTAGCAATATATTTTAGATATATTGTTTTAAAGGACCCTAAAATATTTTCTTAACTCTGCATACCATGTGTACGGAGCAGTTGTGCAGGAGGGGTTTTTGGTATTGAATAGCTAAATACTAGCCTGAAATGATGGAATGTGCGACATTGTGTGCCTGTGTGTGCACGCGCGTATGTGTGTGTTTGACACGGAAATCAATAGTAGAAAAATCTCAAATGTTCGCCAAATTATTCTGTTTTACCTTGTACTTCAAGAAAAAAAAACACAAAAAAAACACCAAACACCTTTTTTTTCATTGAGTTACAATGATGTAACTGGGTGGTCCTTTTTAAACAACAAATAATTTGCATAACAGAGGGTATTTGTTTTTAAAGCTTTTGTAAATAAAGGCCTAAAAAATGTTTTCTTACATAACAAGAGACTGGTGGTTTTGTTGCAAATTTTTTCCTGGAATGTGTGCATTATAGTCAATTCAATTCTGTATGTTTTATTTAGGCATGATAATTCTCTTCCACTGTTTGTAAAATGATGTAATTCACTGCTTGCTGATTCCACTTTCAGAGCAGAGTTCTGTTTGTATGTTACCAATAACTTCATTCCTACTGACCTGAGTTGCAAGAGTGATAATTACAGTTTACTGCTAAGGCATCCAAACCCCATCAGTCATTTCTTTTAGTATCATTATGCATTACTTGAGGGTGAGTTATATTATTTTTTTTTAACTTTTCTTGTCTTTGGCCTTAACAAGAAAAGTGCTTTCTGATAGAAAAGTGGGATGCATTCTTACGGTGGCATCAAACTCTTTTAACGTTTGAACTGCAGGCTTAACTGGAAATTTTGCGTGCACACTGGAATGAAGAACCCCTGAAATTCAATACATTTGTTTTAAATTTTAGTAGCTGATACAGCTATATGTGGTTAACTTTTGAAGGGAATGACTTTTCTAAGAACTTCGGGGTTTTGTTTTGAAATAACTTTAGTTGTGGATCAAGGGAAGTTTTTAGAGGCTTATAAAGGTGTGTGTACAGTAAAAGTTTTAGCTGAGTTTGGGATGTGCTTTTGAAGCAACTGTTGTGCATCCTGCGTGCTGCTCTGTGCCTTGCTTTGCTTCCAGTCATGAACGTTGCAGAGCTTGTGGTGGAAGAACCTAAACACAAAGATGTGCAAGAGGTGTGTATCTTGTCCCACTTGCTAATGAGCACGCAGTCTGGAGGACCCGGCTGAGTTTGCATAAGCCCTAGCCTGAAATTCTGATGGGGTATTGACTTTAAGCAGTTCTGTTCCTTATTTTTCTCAAAAGTCACTGATTCTCATGAAACTAAGATTATGCCTTATTCCGTGTGAGAACTCTTGGTCTGATCAAATGCGATCTGTCTGTGATGAGAGTTGATTACAGCTGGGAGACATCTGTACAGCATTCAGTTTCTGTGGCAAAATTAGATTTAGTTTCCACTGAGGGGTCATGTAAATGGTAAGTTGTCGAGATTATGAAAAAAGTCATTTCTTCTTACGTATAGGACTGTTACTTGTAAACTGCAGAGCCTGAAATCTGAGTCTCTTTCCAAAGTGGACAGGATTAATTGCTTTTGTGATAGTAAATGTGCAGGCACAGTTCCAGCTGTCTAGACATATACCTTTTTGTTCAGAGACAAGAATTCTCTTTCCAGGCTTCTGCTCTTCCCAATCCATTTAAAATCTATTGTTGGAGGTTTGTCAGAAGAAGTGCAGTACCAAAACCTGTTATATTTGATTTTTTTTCCCGCTTGTATTTTTGGCTTCTGGAGTTAGATGTTCCAGGAACATTATGTTCTGTCACTTTTTTTTTTTAAAGCATTAATCCCTTTCCTCATTAAAACTAAGCAAGAGGACTCTTTGAGACAGAAGAAAATAGATCTGGAACAGATTCAGAGTATTTGGGGCATTTTCTGTTGTGAGTCTGGGTATGACCTCTGACATCCAAGAATTTTCCGTGATCATATCTGGTTACTCCAAGCTCAGGAATGATTCATTCCTTCGTGAAGGAAGTCTGCGTTGATGAAGGAGCTTCTGACTGAACTCAAACATAGAAAGAAAGTGTGTACAAAAGGTAGAAGCAGGGGCAGATGACCCAGGAGTAATGCAGAGACGTGAAGTGTGCAGGGACTGAATTAAGAAAGCCAAAGTCTATCTGGAATTGAATCTGGTGAGGGATGTGAAGAGCCAGCAAGAAAGCCTGAGTGATGTTATTGTGAGGCCCCTCTTGTTATCTTTGGGAGGCTGTGGTGGTGATAAGGGTAGTTTCCTGAGGAGTAGAGGAGAACAAATGTCACTCCTGCCTTCAAGGAGGACAAGGACCCCGGGCACTGCAGACTAGTTGGCATTACCTCAATCCCTGGCAACTGATGGAACAGCCAATCCTAGAAACCATTTCCAAACGTATGAAGGATAAGAAGGCGATTGGAAGTAATCAGCGTGGATTTATGAAGGGGAAATCATTTCTGACCAACCTGCTGTATTTGACCATGCTTTGACCAGATATATTAGTCTAGAAGACCACTGCAGGTCTCTTTCAGTGCTAACTCATACGGGCTTCTGTGGTATTAGAGCACACATAACTAGACTGCCTTCGGTCCTTGTGGCTGAAATAGGTGAGGCATGAGTAGGGGTATTCTGCAACCACGAGGTACATCTACCTATTGTTCACCCTGGGGGGACAGTTCATAAAGCAAAGACCGAGTGGTTACTTCAAGTAGTATTTTATGGACTGGAAGATGTAACTCATGCAGACAGTCTGTTTTGTGTAAGGTCTGTGCTTTTCCTCCTCGTGTATGCTGTTGCTCTTGCAATTGTTGCATTTTGCTGAAAGACGAGAGATGTGATTGGTTCCACTTTGAGACAGTGGGGCACCTTGAACTCTTGAAGAAAAAGAGTACAGTGTGCCTTGGGAAGTCAGTTTTCGTTTAGTTTAAAATTACTCTATTACAGGTGATTCTAGTACTGCTTGAAATAGGGGAGCCTAAACAGTAGCAGAGAGCAAACAATGGATCTGAAAAACATGTTAAAGAGGATGACTAGTCACAGTGGGAGAAGCTGGCTGATAACAAGCATGTTTTGTGTATAGAAGTATGTAATTTTCAGTTGAAACTTATTTCTGCTGTGTTGCAGGTTGTTTCCGTTAATTGCACAGCACTGATGGTATTAATTTTCATGCTGGAGGGGTCACCTTAAACACTGTCTTAAGTGAGAGTGTACTTCAGAATGAGAGTTACAGACTCAAACCTATCTTTTGAGAGGTTCTTGTTGCAGAAAGCCAAATGGCAGATAGTGTTTTATATTTTCATTTAATAGTTCTAAGTAGAATTTCCTCGCTTTTATAAGCATTAGTGCTCAAGAAATCTTGCATTCAATCTTGTAGGCTGAATATTCTTGAGTGGTAGTGCTTGTTCAGTTCTATAGAATTATTTTGCTTAATTGTTTTGTGGTCACTTAAAAGAATTGGTGAATGGCTAATTAAATCAGCTGGCAAAATGGATTTATTAGAGTCCAATACTCTCTGACAGGGTTCTTTCAGATATTCCACGTGAGGAGGGCTTAATGTTTTGATACTAAGCTTACTTGTTTGAAGATACTTGATACTACCTGGGATTTTGATTTAGAAAAGTGATGCAATGATATACTGAAATCACAACAGAAACACAATATAGCAATTGTAATACACAGTTGAATTACAGTGCAAACATGATTCTCATTACTGGTCTCCATATGCTTACCATCATGAAGCTGGATGTTCAGGTTTTTTTGCTCTGTGTTGGGCTGAGCCACACTCACACTTCCCCCCATGTAGCTCTGTCTGGCTCAGGAGGATAACACTTTCTATTGATTATTTTAGGGAAGGCCATTTGCACAACTGGTTGACCCACTCACCTGATAGAGCCATTTATCTACAACAGAGGCCACCTCCCAGTCCCCTTGGTGTTGAGATGAGTTCAACTTCCTTTACAGCAGCTGTGGTCACGTGAGCTTCATGAGCATCCTTGCCTGTCTTCCCTGAGCCTTCTGCCATTTCAGAGTGTGGTGGTTTTACCCAGCTGAGCAGCGGAACTCCACCACAACTGCTTGCTCACTCCCCCTCCTCAAAAGAAGAGGGAGAGAAAATAGGATGGACAGGGCTCAAGGGTTGAGATAAAGACGAGAAGGTTGCTCACCAGTTACTGTCACAGGCAAAACAGACTCAACACAAGGAGATTAATATGATTTATTACCTATCACTAGTGGACTACAGCAGTGAGAAATTAAAATCAAGCTCAAAAAAAACAAACAAAAAACCCCACCTGTCCCCCATCCTCCCTCTTCTACCTCCTCCCCCTGAGCAGCGCAGGGGAACGGGGAACGGGGGCTGCGGTCAGCCCATATCGCTGCGTCTCTGCTGCTCCTTCGTGGTCACTCTCTGCCCCTGCTCCAACGTGGGGTCCCTCCCATGGGATGCCATCCTTCCCGAACGGGTCCTGTGTGGGCTTCCCACAGGCTGCAGCTCTTCAAGAGCTGCTCCAATATGGGTCCGTACCACGGGGTCCATCCTTCAGGAGCAAACTGCTCCAGCATGGGTCCCCCACGGGTGGCAGCTCCCACCGGATCACCTGCTCCTGCGTGGGCTCCTCTCCACGGGCTGCAGCTCCGGCCTGGAGTCTGTTCCTGTGAGGGCTCTCCATCCTGATCCCATTGATGAGAATGGGATCTCAGGATCCCATTCATAACATTAAGTTCTTCTAATATTCCTGAACCTTGGTTGTACCTTAGTTGTACCTTGGATGGTTCATAGGAGATTGTTTTGCTGTTTTCTTCCCTCTTGCCAGACTAGGTATTGTATATTGAGAAATGAGGAGGATTCTACTGCGTTACTTCAGCTGTCTCAGGTTGGGAATGAAATGTGCTCGTTGATGCCAAATGTGAAGATCTGATTTCTGTAGAGGCTTGTCGCATCCTTTTTCTGCCAGCACAGATGAGATTTTTGTCTCTGCCGAAGTGGGAGAATTGTCTTTCCTGAGTGTGCTTTTTCCTGCTCTCATGAGATACTTGCCTCAGTTAACTGTGTTGGATGCTGTGAGGGAAGTAGATGGAGGGAGGGGAAGCCTTCCCTTCTGTGTGAATCAGATAGGAATCAGCAACAGCTGAACTGTGAGGGTTGAGCTGCATTACACAGAACATGTTTCGTCCTTTATAGGGTGGTAGTTCGGAGCCATGGTTGCATTCATCACCTTACCATCTGGAACAGTTTTTTTTTTTTTTTTTTGGTTATTTTTTTTATTTTAAAAAAGGCATTACATTGTTGACAGTATCTTTGATTTACCATTCATCATAAAATAGATGAGCTTTGCAAGCTCCTCATTTTCATTCATTCTTGTCCTTCTGCATGCTCTGGAGTGTACCTGTAGTATCTGTGGTAGCATTTTATATCAAGGTTAATTGCTAAAGTGCTTATACCATCACTAAGCTACTGACTTTCTCTGTTTTGTGCTTGTGTCTGCTTGAACGAGTGGCCAGTTTAATCTCTAATATTATGGGGAAAATAACTGGGCATAGGTTCCTACTGTTCAGGCTGTAACATGCAGTTTGTATAACTAGTGTATTTTGTCTTTTATAAGTGGGGGCTGCTTAAATGGACTGAGAGTCTTCTTTTCAGAAGAAATAGGAAAAAGGTTTCCCAAAGTGATGACTGTCAGGAAGTGTTGGGTCAGTTCCAGATATGCCAATCAGTTATGCTGTGAACGTGGAGGAGGGTGGGAAAGGGGACGTGGCTTACAGCATGCTCTGCCAACTGCTACAAACTGTTGAGCCCGTCTGCTTGAGAAGATTACACTCCAGTGATCTAGGCTAGAGCATGTGATCATTGCCCCAGATACTGGGAACTACACAGTCAGACTTCAGGATGACTTTGTTACTGTACATGAGTGATAGGGGGTGCCATTAGGAAAACTGAGAAATGACGGGTTTATCCATCTAGAATGAAATTTGGGAAGGGGTAGGATAAAGGGTATGTAGTCCTTGATAGTACTTCTCAAATGAAAGACTTCAGTCTGGCCTCTTTTCATGCCTTAGTATGGAAAGGAGGATGGGGGCAGGAGAGAGAGGATGAAAAATGATGAAAAAGGGCAGGATTCAAAAACTGCAAAGGGTGAACACACAAGGCTTTCCTTGGGTTAGGTCAGATGCTGCTTGCTCAAAAGTTCACCCCAGAAGGCTGCTGCTTTTCCTGTCCTCTTACCAGATCACTGATGAAAAAGTGCTAGCTACAAGTGGCAACAATGACACCCCATCACCCATATGGCATTACAGCATGTTCTTTTTTAATCTTCTTGTTTCAGGTAAGAATTTTTGCATAGGGTTCAAAACAAATATTTGTGGAAGGGTTTTAAGCCAAAAACTCACCATGTCTGTAGAAAGAGGGGGAAAAGCTCTGAGTGTGTGCTGCAGGGCATGGCTGAACTAGAATGGGCTATTTGTGGCCTCTGCATAAATATTCCTGCAGCTTGGTCTGCCCCTGAGCAGACAGTCTCATTCCTCTCTGCACCGGAACAGACTGTTAGAGAATGCAAAGAGGGAAAAGTCAGGTGGCTTGGAAGAATCTGGCATGGGAGGGACTGGAGAGAGCCCTCACTGAAGGAGAACTGCAGAAAGACGCAGAGCCCTGCTATGGGTGAGTAACATACTTCTCATCCTTATGACTCCTTGGTTCTATAAAGTAAGGAGGGTTTAAGAACCCCCTCTTTTTCAGCACAAAATTCCAGGTTGAGAATTTGGCTCCTCACTGACCCAACCCCACATTTTTGACCCTTAACAATATCCAAAAGATACTGTTAAAAGCCTGAATGTGCTCTGCCAGTACAAATACATGCAGGGTTTCGCCAGGAACTGAAGAGAATTTGGTTCTGTCTTATCTTCTTTCACAGTGTAGATGCTCTGTGAGGTGCTACGGATCTAGCAACTAAACGGGGGAGGGAAAACTTGAAAAGTCAAAGAGCCTTGGTGAAGGGGTGAGGTGGGACATTTACAGTAACACCATTGCTAACGAAGCTGCAGTAGAGATGATGGCTATTCTGCTGTGCAGATAGGCTGTCAGTGAAACTGAAGGTTGTGTATCAAAGACTACTACACGTCATTTGCTGAACATGAAGCATTTATTTATGTGAGCAATACATTAACAAGTGGCAAAGATCTACACTAAAGACATGTGGAAACTTACCCCCCCATCCAACACATCAGTCAACTGAATCAGGGCAAGAACTCTTTCAGTCCAATTGTGTGAATAACAACAGCTATAGAATACCATGCACTAAAACAAACTTGCTTCTTCCAACCATGCTGAAGTCTTGTTTGAAGACCAGGATTTTAAGTACATGTAGTTAAAAAGAATTACCAGGGTTTCATTAGTTACCTGCCCACGAGCTACTGCCAAGCTTCCAGTCTGCAATTTAGTGCATATTAACAGTTTTGTCTAATTGCTCAATGGGAGGAGCTCACCAACATCTAGGTGCTCAATTTTCTTAATAAAAATAGTTCTTTGTGAAGACTTTGAGCATTGCATCACCAGTACATCAACAGATACAGCATATGTGTGGACCACTTCTGGTGCAGAGATGTAGTGGATTTGTTCTAACCTACAAATTAAGGAAGCTTGTTAAACATGTGTGGGTGGCTAGTGATTCATATGACTGCTTACGTGTATACAAAATAAATTCAACTCTGCAGTCTTGAGGGACTCAGGCCCATCTGAGGAGTCTATGAAACTCATCCAACTTCCAATGAAGCCTGAAATGCAGGGTTATTTCTAGACAAATATCAGGGCTTTTTTTTTTTTTTTAGCAAAAAAGTAGATTAGTAACTGTACAGTAGGTATAAAGCAGTCTTTAAAAAAAATACAGAAATTACCCAAAAGACTGTAGTAAAGTGCCTAGCAAGAATATTATAAAGAACAGGAGAATCAGTGTAAGCAGACAAAAAACATTGCGTTCTTGCTTCTATTACCGGTTCACAAATTCTCCCGCATGCATTGTAACAGCATCAGTGCTCAATGATGATATGTCAAAAAGACCATTTTCACTTCACTATATAAGGTATTAGGGCACTTAAAGCCAAAAAATATACTTGAATCGGAAACTACACCTTGGAGCATGATTAGCTCACTCTTACCCTTGGAGAGAACAGCCAGGAACCCTCAAAGCCTCCTGCCATTGCTCTTCATGGAGGCACAGCTCACACCCAACCTGAGATCAGGGACAGCTATGGCCTGCTGGCTCAGATCTGCTGAACATACACATCTGAGTTACCCTCATTCTCTTTTTCCCCTTCCACTCCCCTCATCAGTTTGTTTCCTGGCCCCATGGTCTCCCATCAGTTTTCTACTAGAGGGACAGCCTATGGCTACATCAAAACTGCAGATGATTATTTTGGGCTATTGTGCTTTGTAAATGTGACTGCTGAGACACGGGCATTTCTTGATCCCCTATCCCTGTCCTTTCTCTCCATCAATTCCCAGCCTTCCTGAGACCCTGCAGAGCCCTGGGCACAGCCAGGGAGGCTGACCTCCTTCCTGCCGAAGGACAGGTCTGCCATCTACATTAGAGCAATTTCTATTATGGATTTTGCTAGGGAAGAAAACTGTACTTAGTCTACAAAAAAGTATGGAGCAAGTTACATTAAAGCTGAATTTCAACTTTTAACTCACTATCTTTCAATGCATGCTCCATGACAAACCACCCTATGTAAAAAAACAAGACTATACAGCTAGAGAACTTGAAGTGTTAAAAATATATATTTTCCCTCTCCCCTTCTCCCCTGACAAGTTAGCCTTTAAACAAACACTGATGCCAAGTAAGCTGACAGGACAACACTGAATAAGTAGCTGTGGAAAACTTTTGGTTGCTAGGATGTCTGCAGGCATCGTGTAACCTGTGCTACCTTCATGCTAGTTTAAAAAAGCATTCTACATCAAGGGATCCATACTCTGGCACTTCTGGCAAGAATCAGATGTTTTCAGGCTGGTAAAATGGTAAAATTTTGAGATTTCAAAAAAAAAAAAAGTAAACCCAATACATTTTTCCTCACTAGGAAAAAAAAAAAAAAAAGCCACATCTGTGCTCCAACAGTTATCAGTTAAGTTGTAAACCCAGGAAACAAAACCCCAAAATTTTAAGTTACCTGCCTGTAGAAGAGTTAATGATAAAATTTTTGCTTTCAGAAATCTGTCACTTCATCCTGCTGCCAGTTTTCTAAATGGGTTATTCTTTAACAAACTACTGGAATCTTTACACTGTGAACCCACCTGCTAAGTAATTCAGTTTTGAGAACAGAAGAACTTTTCAACTGAACTGAGCTTAGTCTGACAGGTTGTCAGGTTGTTTTTCACTAGTCTTTTTACCTAGCCACTTAGAAAGCATAACTAAGTTCCTTCTTGTTATTTTCAGAATAACAATTACCTTGCATTTAAATGTAAACACTGATACCATAAATGTAGTGTATACAAAAGGCACAAGACAATTAGATTTGTGTTGCTGAAGCTTCTTTGACATTGCAGTTGATAACACATCTTTTATCATCACGCTGGTAAACTTCAATCTTAAAAAAGCTGTTGCCTATCTATCTCCTAACTTAATGGAAGGGGGCCTCCTATGTGCAGCAGTTTGGCTTTTTGGTATTGCAATCAAGTGTCCTTTGTTCTGTTTGCAAATATCGTAAGTTATAACAATGTCTCATTGTACATGATATTCGTTAATTTATGTAGTGAGAAATTCCGTGTCTTAAAGAACAAGTGAAAAAAGCTATCTGAGACAACTATTGATTAATAAGAAACCAGGATTTTGAGACAGTGGCCATCAGGAACACAGGTTGGTTTAAAATAAAAAAAAAAAGAAAATCCTTTTGGTTCAAAGTGAAGTGCCAGCCTTCCTCTCCCTAAGGGGATAAATGCTCCAAATGGGAGAATAAAATCCCCAATTTCATAGGATTGTCCTGTGCAGCCTTCATCAAAATCCCCAGTGTACCAGCTACACTTATGTATTATCCATCTGAATGTGGACTTTTTAATCACTCACCTACCAGGGATTCACTGTAGTATTCAATTAGCAAGGGAGTTGTTTCCCCCTCCGCAACTTTTGAAAAGGAAGCCTTTGCAATAATGTTTTGCAAAAGTGTTCCAAACATGGTCTGACACTTCACTTCAGTTGCCTTATCTTCAAAAAATTGCTTATCAAGCACTCAAAAGAAAATACAGTCCACCAAGCCACTAAATTGTCCATAATCAACACCGATTGTTTTCCCACTTTATAAAGCCAGCAGTGCAAACATTTGATTTTTTAAGTGAGTCACATACTTACAGCAATTTGAATTAACAGGTGAACTTTCAAAACCAAGGCAAGAACCTGGGCTGATATGTAAGGAGGTAACATTTTCCTTGTGCTGAATATCAAAGTAAAACCAGCCACAGAATTTTTACAATAGTAAACTCACTCCTCTTTTTTTTTTTTTTCTCCACTTCTTCATACTCAGAATCACCCTTCACCATTCAAAACCAGTAATTCTCAGTTGAAACGTTCTTTATGTGGTTCAAAAGTAGTATGTTTTGTTTCATGTTTCAAGCAGTGACATGGAGACAGCTATCATCTGTCAGTTTGTTTTCTGAGCACATCCACACAGGAGCAGACAGGAGCAGCTGGCTGATAGGGCTGTTTTTGGAAGAATCTTCCTTCCACCAACAGCTTTTTCTTGAACTGGAACAGAACACAAATCACAAAACATGTTATTAGAATTGAAGAATACTTGAAAAATTAAGTTGTTGCAACAAGTCTCATCAACTCACAGGGGACAGCGAGCAACAGCTGAGTAAAAATCCCACAACGAAGAAGAGGAACACAGTCGGACTACTCACAGTTGCGTTATTGATCCATTTCAGGATGACACTGAATATAAACTGACTGCATTGTAAGCAGGCCACCATTTATAAAATGAACTATTTTTACAGTGCTTCCAGGTACCTCCATCATTAACGTCAGTGTGAACCACATCTGGCACACTCAGTAATTAGTCCTCTGATTAACAATAAAAGATTACAGGATACAGGATATTGAACAGATCCTTAGTTGGGACAGAAACACAAATTACTAACGCACCAGCAGAGGCTGTGGGATGTATTTTTCATGTCAAAGATGAAATTAGTTGGCTTTGTTATTGTGATTTCAGTATTAATAAAGTATTTTAATCACTCCCTAGGAACAAATATAACTTAAAATACTGACAATAAAGGAATGAAGTTCACCACAAGGTAGTTCCCCCAAAATACTGTAAAAAAACATTTTTAGATAAGAGTTCTTATTCTGTATGTCAGAATAAGAATTCTTATAACTGTATGTCAGATATATACACAAACACACAGAGTAATCTACCTTTCTTGTTATGCCTCCAGAAAGTCTTTCAACGTGCCACATAGATAGCAAAATCTCAGACACAGCAAAGGATACAACCAAACCGGCACTTACGCTCATGCAGAGAAATTATCAGTCCTTAGCTACTGCCTTTTTGAGATGTGCATGCTTTGGTCTGAGGCAAAACTGAATTCCTGGAACCCCTGTAGGTGGCTTGGCTTCACGCTTGCTCTTTGGATCACCACCTCCTCTAAAGGCGGGCTCTCTCTTTAAAAAACTGCACTTCTAAATGGATGATTACACACGCAAAACAAAACAACAACAAACAGAAACAGAAAAACCCTAAACAAAAACGAACAAAAAAAGAAAACAAACCACAAGGGCTGGGGGTAATCAGACCACAAGCACAAATCACTTTCCCAGACTGGATTAAAAAATAAATAAAAAATAGCCTGACATGTTTACCGAGCAAGACAGCTTGAATAACAATTTTCTTACACACTTTGAACGTCTTGAGAACAACCCACAGACACGTCTGACATTTACAAGAATCACAATAATCTGAATAATAAATTCCAATAAAACGTACACACTGTTCAAAGAAAGATTAAAGTTAAAAAGTTAATACTTAAGTAAAAAAAGTCTTAGGACCTTTGAAAGCAGAACTCCAACCTGAGGAAACTAATTATAACTAATATGTCTGTAACATAATCCAAAAATCTGGTTTTTTTAAAGCCTGTCTCAGTTGCTTTATTCTTGAGAGGTGGTGACCCATAAAAGATGTGAAACTAACTGAAGTTGAATAATTATTTATTTTCTCCCAAAAGCTGTTCTTTTGTTGAACCAGCTGATTGATTAAACAAGGCACGGGCATGTCATTTTATGTTTTGAACTAAGGGTTAGAAATAGGAGCATAGATCCTATAAAAGATATGCACAGAGCAGGCAAAATTGCTGACACTGGCCGAGTTTCATTTCTCTCGTCTCTAACTGAGCTCATGTGACACCCACATTTTCAGCACTTCAGCATTTCATGGCATCATTGCGTTGGTAGATGCCCCAGAAGCACCTATATCATGGAACCATCTGTGCCTTCATTCATCACTTAAAACAAAAAAGCAGCATAAGGGTCAACAATTTCCTAGTTTCTCTGATGAATCCAACTCAATATTCTGAACTTTTGGGAACTTTTTGCTGCAAGCTACAGGCCATATATTGGTATCTGCACACCTACCATTTTTATTATCTGCCTTGGCAGTCTAATACCATGTCTGGCTGGTCTAGTAGCAACCACTGTAACTCCCTGACTGCTTTCTGTGCCTTCCACTTCCTCCAGGAGTGCCCAAGAGCAGCCTGACAGCTGTGACAGTGTGTCCAGGACTCACGTTACACACAAGTGAAGGACATCCATTTCAGACACTTTTTGAGGAGGACTGAAAGAAGGCTTCCAATTGCAGAGATGCAAACAACCTTGCTGGAACAACTCCTCCAATGTTGTTGGAAAATTGTAAATTACCCAGTATGCTGAAATTTTTAGGGTTGGAGTCTTATATAGGAATCTTTTATCAGGCTTTAAATAGTTGAAATAGTTGATTTCCATAAGCTTTGGTGGACTTAGAAGTCTTCAAATACTAAAGGGAATGTGATGATCAACTGCGTCCATTCCCCCCAACCCAATTATCAAGGCGTCCTCCTCTTACGCACAGAACAGACTTTCCTAGCTGCTTCTCAAACTTGCCGTTTATGTTGCAAGACATATATAATGCAAGAAATTTAAAAAATAAATAAAACTCAGCTGTTTTTGACAATAGGCAAGTAAATGCCCACGAAGTTGTATGGATACCTTTTATCTTCAGTTGGCAGCACTTTTAAAATTATTAAATAGGATGCAGCTCAGTACCTGGTATAGAACAAGCTGCTAATAGTTTTACATATTAGAACAAATCTATTTCTCCATCATCTGATAGACCTTTGCCTGCTTTAGTAGACCAAGCTATGATCTGCTGTGTTCATTTTTAAGAACTAACTTCAATTTTAACCTGGCTTTACAAAGATTTGCTGTACAGCTTGAATAGTCAAAATGTCATTATCTTTCTAGAGAAAGGGAATTAAAATATTTTGGAATACTACCTAAAAGCAACGGGTATGAAGGTTGAACAGTATTTTGCAACCATGACCGATCAAGAAATCAGAGGTTTAGTTTAAAACTGAATTCATGTGCTACTACTACTTAATGGTAAAACAAATTAAGAAGAACAGAAGACAGACAGGAATTATTTTAGGAACTTTCTTTTGTACATCATTCAAGTGGTAAGGAATCATGGAACAGCAAATTAAATACACAGAATATTAACATACCTTTCCTAAAATATTCAGATGTTTCTTTTAAGGGAAGCTAGGTTTCATTCTCCATGGTTAATGCAGGATTGCTCATACCTTTAAGACAAAAATTGGTATTTCAACAGGAAAGTGCTCATATGTTTTTCAGCAAATAATACAGCCTTTAATTATTAATCATCACCTTAATGTTGCTCCACTATTACCACGTCTATTCCTGCCCTGTGTCCATTACATGGCTTTTGCAACAAGGTGTCGTCATATTCTGGTATAAGCAATTTATCACCAAAAGAATTACCAGCCTAAGCCTAAAAGACAACTGGTACCTACTAGTGCTGGTGCTCTCAGTACCTCTTGGTCAGGTTTAACGTGGAAGAGCACAGTAGCTTGAAATACCCAACTTTCTACAAACATGCATTTAAAATAAGCTTAGTGGCACAGCTGTAAGAAATCTGGTTCGTGAATACAAACCAAGTGACCACGGTCATTTTTACACTATATACTCCAAAACCAGTTTACTACAAAGCAAATAATTGCAGCATAAATCAGTTCCTTACCAAGTTTGCCCTTTTCAGCCTTTGCACTGATGTCCGACCAAGACTGCGTATCAGTAAGGAGGTGGCTCTGGGAATCACGCAATGGCTTGGCAGGAAACAGGTGGTTCTCGCTGTAATGCCATTAAAAAGAACATTGCAGTAACCTCAGTAATTTTTCCATTACCTTACCACACATTTCAGTTTGTCATACGCAGTATTTTCCCTACCTTACCTTGCTTATTTTCTGATGAATCAATAAGCTTCTAGCATTACATACATTACAGTGTAGTTACCACAGATACAAATGTAATCTCAAAAGCAACTCTATAGCAGAGAACAGGGAAACTTTATAATATTTTTCTTCGATATTCTATATTTACACACACGTTTTTTCCAAATACTCTCTAGCCATATTCTCTCCCACTGCAGCAAACCTGCCATGATAAACAGTGGAGAGAACATGTCCAAAATCTCTCTAATACAGCCTATGGTTCCCTTCTCTCTGCCCAGATCACTGGGGCAAGATTTAAAACATTCTCCATCTGGGTGATATTTCTTGTCTGTCAATAAACAGCTAGCTGAAATGCAAGCTGAATTTGTTTTATGAATAAAAGATTGTCAGTATGATTCCATTATTATTTCTTAGTCACATATGCAAGTCTACCATCCTTGTCGCGATTCATTATGTAAATGTTGCTAAAAAGTTACAATATGATTTACTAAGCGGTTGTGATATTTTCATTTAGTTTAAAGAACATCTGCATGCTTTTCACGCTTTGAAGATGTCATGGCCATGAGGGATAAGGATTAAGAAAATGTCTCTGATTATCAGCAGAAACAAAATGTGAATTGAATATACAGTTTCCTTCCTGCTCCCTACTTCAGGGCTCCCTGTCACACAAAAATGTTGAGGCCTGGGATTTGCTTATACAAAGCATCTTTCACCAGATACGAAGAAGCAGGCCTCCCCCAAAAGCCTTGCAAGGCAACGAACGCATCTGTACCACAGGCAGACCAAGTAACCGTCTCGCATGCAGAACAGACTGTCGCTGGCACTAACTAGGCAGGCACGGAACATTCAGGTCCCGGGATGCCACTGCACCGAGACAGCGAACGTGGCGGGGAGGGGTGTAGAAAAAAGATCTTATTTCCATAAATTTAAATACAAGTCTGAGGCTTAGCTAAATTACAACTTAGCTGTTTAAAATTTGACTTGTACTTCCTAACAGGAGATTCTTCATTTGCTTACCACTTTTAATTAGGTAAAATATGGTTCCATTTATACGTGCACCAGCACAAAACAGATTATCAACTACTTGAAATAAGTAACAAAAAGCAGATTACTTTTTGGATGTTGAATTAAGACCACCAGGTGTGGAAGCTTGCTCAGGATCCTGATTGACAAGGCAAGTTGGGAAGGAGCAACCATCCCCTAGGCTGAAAAAATGAGAATTAGTGTCACACTTACACACACACACACACACACACACACACAGTGAATAGTACCATATCTAATTTCAGAAAATTAAAACCAAACAAAAAACAACCCCCAAACCCTGCGGGTCCTGACCATTGAGCAGTTTCAACAAATGAGGCGTTAAGAGCTGAGCATACCTGGAAAACACAGGCAGCAGCCAGTATTTCTTCTCATCACCAAACACTTGCCTCAGGTTTTTGCTGAAGCCCAAGCTAAAACCATTCTTGTCCGTTCTGTGACGAAATATGGGTGCTCTAAATACCTCTTAAACATAAAATTAAAAAATCATTAGATTTCTTCCCAAGACAGCACATTTAAGTTTCACACCAGTAGTCAGGCAATTGCACTGACGACATCTCCAGCCAAGAGGAAAGGCTGTGCTGCTCAAACGACCAAGTTCGCCCAGGAAAGCCGAAGTCACGGTTACACGTTGTCATCTGTGCAGGGGACAGGTGGAAGTGTCCCACCACCCTCCTCCCTGATCAAGGCGAGGAAGAGTGAGGAACCTGCTTCTTAAGGCGCAATATGTTATACGAAGGTTTCGGCACACAACTATTCCTCAGATGGTGTTCAAGAAAAAAAATAAAATAAAAAGTTTACTACTGTAAGACCGATGGAAAAGAAATAAAGCTTAACCTACGTTAGTAGGTAGCTTTAGTAGCTTTTTACACCCTGGGGTATGAAAATACTGTATGTTTTCACAACTGCATCAAGAAAGCATTTTACTTGTAGACCCAGATCATTCCCCACAGACGTCCAATCTAAATTTCAGGGGAAGAGAGTTAAATACAGCCTCGAGTGTTGCAAAGCACCCAAGGCAGAGAACTCCTTCACTTTCCCCCAGTGACCGATAGCCATTTAATTCCCCTAACTGGCTATATATAGCAGGCAAACCATGTCCTGATGCGCTGACAGCACAGCTCACAGAAACCACTGTGGATCCACGCGGGGATTGCGCTTCTGCAGCACATCCCTGGCCATGGAGCGCTGGGAGTGACCTCCCGTGTGTAGGTAGGCGTGAGGTACAAGGGGCTTCACATCGTTCACAGTACAGAGGAAACCCACAAACCCTAGAGGAATCTTGAAGTAAACAAGCTTTCCTCCCAATTATATATATTCAAAATTTTCCATTCATCATCTGCATATTAGTAAATCCCAGGAAAACTGAAAAAAAAAAACAAAAACAAAAAACAAAACAGATCAAATCATTTGCTTGTTCTAATTCAGCTTGTATCAACAGGAAAATATTTACAGATCTAGAAACTTCAATGAGCATTGGTATTATTACAGTCCACACTACAGTCAAGGACAGGCTCTCAAAGATCTTCAGCACTTGGTGGACAGGACTTGCAGATGTGAAACTGCCATTCACATCTCTGAGTTCATTTACTACTAAATGTAGAAGTACTGCCTTAAAATCTGTTCTGATATAATATACACCTATTATTTGTTTTTTTTTTCCTGTCAAACACAGAAGCATTAAACTTACCTAATGTTGACTTATTCTTACTGACAAGCCAACAGTGGTACCCAAAGAGAGAAGACAGACTGACAGAAAACATAGCGGCAGCAAAAAATAAAAACATGATGTGGAACTTGGCTTGAGTATCAGGAAGGCCATTCTAAAAATAAATTTTAAAAAATACTGTTAGAATTGGGGAAATAGCTGTTTAACTTGATTATTAATAATCCTATATTCAGCCAAATCAAATTCAATGCAGACAGAAACATATCACGCAACAAGAGCCTGAATAAATGAATTATGACAGCACGTAAGTTAAAGAAACTGGCCCTTTCTTGAGAAAGAATAAATACTGACAACAAGAACCTGACATTTGGATCCGAACTTTCAAGTGTCTTTTAAAGAAGAATATCTTCCTAAAATTATCTTGTTTAATTAGCCTTTTCAGAATAGTTATATTATGGCATAAATACAGCAAACTTAAGAAGGTAATATCCTAAAAGCTGTGAACCTAGATAGTCATAGTTAACAGACTAGAAAATTTCCCTGAAGCTTTTTCATAACAGCATTAGAACATGTTAACACAACCTATCTATAATATCAGTTCTCTTGTAAAATACTTTCTAAATGGTTGCTGGTTTGCGCAGCTTCAAAATAATGTAGAAAAAAGTGAAACTTAATAAACTAGGACATGCAGAAAAAAATAATGTGTTATGACTTAACTAAATTTTGTATTTCATATTAGCAGATACTAGGTTACGATGTAAAACCTCGAATCTTAGATTTCCTGCAAAGTAGTAGCTACACGTGCTTACAGTATGTAAATTAGAATACTTACTGTCCAAAACTTGATAAAATACTGTAAATCTGTTGCAGCAACGAAAAGGCAATACAGTAGAGAGTAAGCCAAGAAGAGAAGAAAAAATTTGTAATTGGAGAATCCTACACAGTTGTTCACCCTGATAACAAAAAAAAGTAAAAATGAAAATGGCATGTAAAGAAAGGCTTTCGTCCCATTTAAGATTAAACTTCCTTACTCCATAGAAGTTAATATCAGCACGTAAACCCAGTTTTACCTCCTATCTGCAGTACCTTAAGCAACTGAAATGAATTTTAACTTCACCTCCCAAATTAGTGTAGTAATTCTAACCAAACAAACCAAAAAAACCTTAGAGAACTTTAAAAGGCAATATCACTTTCAGCAGTTTACTGAAATTTAATTTGGTCTTGTTGTACAAAATCTGTTCCTAGCACATCTAATGTAAATATGAATTGCAGTTACAGGGTTGTTTTTCTTTCTTTCTTTCTTTCTTTTTTTTTCCCCCCCCAGTTTATAGGCAGGCAGGTGTATCCCTGTTTTACTGTCAGGTATGCTGCACATAACAGTCAGGACAGTTACAAGCCAAGATTTTGAACCTCATCTGAATTTTGTGAGAATAGTTTTGTGTCTCATTTAAACCACATCCTCTTTTGTTAATCATACTAATGTAAACTTTATTTGTAAGATTCTGAAGCTTAAGAATATTCATAGTAGACTCTTAAAATATTTACACTTACATAAAATAATAATGGAAATACTACTGTTGAATAAACAGAAATTGTTCATACCAGTGACGACATGACAGCAAATAGAAGAGATTAAGAACATTTAAATACACATCCAAACGTTAAAATAAATATCATTTTATCCTTCTATGGGCTTCAAGTTCACCTCCTTCCCATTTAAAAGGATTTATACATGATAATGAGCTACTAGTATACACTATCATCAAAGAGACATGTTGAGTGTTCATTTAGTACCGTAACAGCTTCCCATTAAAGGCAATATATTAAGTATTATGAATTTTACAGCTTTATTACAGATGTAATGATATTACATCCACCACATGAAAAATATTGCAGGGGTACCCATGGAGAATTTATTAGTAAACAGCTTCTTTTTTCTGTTATTTGGCTGCACTAAGAAACTAAACAAAGCTATCACTGCACTGCTAACTGACAGAATTCTCCAGAGTTAAAATGAATACATAAATAAATACAATTCCACATTCCTTCTTTAACTAATTCATATCGCTATCAGAAAGATTAGATAATTAAGAGAAGACTACAGCCACGAAAGCAGCTATGTTGAAAAATAATTGGGAAAAAAAAAAAAAAGGCTTGGAGAGTGTCAACTTCAGCTGTCTCTAGAAGTGCAGGACAAGTTACTGCAACTACTTTCTTATTTAGGGAGATAGTGGTGCTAACAGCAGGATATGCAGTAATCAGAATAGACTAAAATCTTAAAATGTCAAATAACCTTTCCCTGTACACTACTGTTATCCATCCACGGGGTAGACAGAGGTGTTTTATTTTTATTTATTTATTTATTTCAAAACATGCCATCTTGGGTAAATACTAAATTTGGCATCACCATTTGAACAGAAAGCAACAGCTAAGCATCTGTATCAACTACAATTAAGTAGGACTCACAGGAGATTGTTTTAATTAAAAAAAAACAGAAGATGTTTCTAAGCTCATCATGATTCTTCTTGAAAAGTAAATTTACAATTCTCCCCAGTGAAGTGTTTTTTTCATTATACATGTCAAAGTGAGCAATGTCATAATAAACTGCAAGCAATTCAGATTCAAGGTTTCTATGATAACCCTGTTTACTCTCATGGCATTTGTTTAATGACAGTCTTTATGACACTGTTTAGTGTGAGAAAAGAACTATCACGTGAAATGTTCTTCAGCAAGGAGAAATCTTTGATGCAAGAAATTTCATTTCTTGTTGTTCTTTTGCAGTACTGCATACGGTACACACGTTAAAATAAGCTTTCACAGATCATCCCCTTCCTCTCAGTTTTGACAAAGCCCCAGACTGAGGAGTTCTTAGTGGAAGAGAATATTTCATTAAAAGACTAATGAGAAAGTAAACACCAAGGCTTTGTAATTGTGATATTTGAACATGTAGTATCAAATCATGAAAACCAAGAAGGGTAGTTAAATATGAAGCCTAACATTTTGAGGAAGAGTAAAACTGATAGTGTACAGACAGCTTGCTAAATAACAGTGTCCTATTGCAGTGAAACATTTATTCAAAAGAACATTCTAGGTTCAATTTGGATTACAGATAACATTTAGAAAGCTTACTTTTGAAGTACAAAACGAAGAGAGATCCCTTCTATCTCAAGAGTTAGTTTACCAAAAACGCCAGGCAAAAAAATGAGTTACAAGGCAACTCAGTTAACAAAAAGAATCACAGAATTAAGGAGATGCTAAATTCTTCTCAGATGACTCAAAAGACAAAGGAGATGCATTTCAAATGATTCCCAAGGTGTTCCTAATGCACCTTGTTAGTATTAGAGTTGTTATATATAAATTATATTTTTGGTGATGCCTCAAGCTATCGCATTCCTGCCTGCAGCTCCATCTATAGTATGAGTAGCAGGAGCGCTTATAGAAATCACTAATGCTTTTATTTCTGCATCACTTAAACCTTTTAGAGTAGCTAGAGAGCAACTACCATTACATATGTCCATTTATTACAGCATTTCCATTACCATGGGAGTGCAAGCTAAATAAAGCCTCCCAAAAAGCAGGAAACAGCTGACCTGTGGCAAGAACATGACTGCCATCTTACTACCTCTCCTTCCACATGCTTAATCTTACTTTCCCTAGATTATTTTTACCTGTCCCCTCTCCAGAAATCCTTCTGCGAGCAGAATATTCAAACAGTAATTCCCATTACTGCCTCGCTGCTCTCCCTAAGCATCACGTGTGTTCTTCTTTCCCCCTTCTCCTCACCAAACCTGCTCCCACCAAAAAATCCCAACAGAAAAACCAAAGCAGGATTTAATTATGTTTTCAGGAAGGCCACAACCCACCCATTATATGGATTTGCACTCTTCCTTTTGTTGAAAAAAAAAAGAGGCCATGCAAGATCTCCCAAAGAACCCTTAAAAACAGGTCTTTAAAGGAAACTTTATAGTTTGCCCAGCATCTAACCCATGCTAGCAGAAGAGAAATTGAAAGTCATGTCATTGCTATGTCTCTCTCTCATCAGAGACGCTAGAAAGCCTCAGAATCAGCAAAGAAGAAGAAATGAATATTTACGTTCATCTGACTGGCCACACATGAACTTTTTTCCTCAAGAGGTTTCACAGAGGGGAAAAAAAAAAATTAATAGGTCTGAGTATGTCATCCTTGCTTTGCAATTTCACCTGTGCATTATGCCAAATATCTCTTGCCATTTCCACAAAGCTAATTTTTCAGGGCAAGAAACTGTGGATATCTACTCAACATTCTCCATCAAGAAGTGTCACATATCTATCAAGTACCTACTCCAGTTCTACTTCTTTTTGCACCCATTGCTTATTACGTTAAAACCAATGAGCAGTGTAAATACTCACACTGGGTACGTCTGTGTTGTTTGGATACAAAGAGTCTACCAATAGGTAAAGTAAGCCAATGCTATGGAAAGGAAAATGGAGTTTATTTTTCCAGAAGTCTGTTCCCTAGGGAAATACCACACCACTGCCCCTTTACACAGCAGTTAAGTGCTCAGCTTATGATTTGTTACTTGTTGCAATGGATTTTTATTCTGAAATTGAAATTTACCTGAAGTACATGTTCTTCCCTAGGATACTACTTGAAAAACTCAAAAAATGCCAAACAGGTCATAAAGCTTATGAGAATTGTGTATAATACCTAATAACAATACCAAGACTTTTCACTGATGTTTTGTCAGGGTACAGAAAACAGCCTTATTCTTATCATTGAAAAAAATAAATTGTTTGGCATTCAAGGGTTTTATCTGTTTGTTTTGCATTTTCAGAAATACTAACACCAAGCATCACCAAGTATCAATTGTCAATATCCCTACAGCAAAAACAAACAAACCAAAAAACCAAACCCATATGAAGAAAGTAACTTTCTTTCTGTTGTAATATTTCTTTCTGTTGCATCTAACATGCATCTGCAAAATAAGGGGCGGTTGTTAAATCATACTGCATTATGCCAGAGGATCTAGTCAAGACTCAGACAGACGGGAGGAGTCCTCCATCCCTTCTTCCCCCTTTTGCCCAGGAACTGGATTTAAGGTGGTGAAACCAGCTTAGAATCATCTTCCATTCAGTTTGTCCAATGCTGGAGATTCTTCTTTTCTGACTGCTTTCACATGGTGAAGAGCTGCCATCTACCATCCAGTCCTCTTAACTTGAACCTTACTAAACATTTGTCTTTAATGATTTCTGTGAGATGCCTGCCAAACTGAAATAAAATTAATTCCATATCCTGCCTACGCACTGTTTCCAAGGGCTGCTGAGAAAGGGCACGAAAACAAAAACACTGTGCAGGCCAATACGCAGCAAAAGGAGGAAGGGTGGAAGGGAAAGAGGAGAAAAAACAAGAAAACAACCTGTCAAACTAAAGAGCGAACAAGATGTTTCCAGCAAGTCCATGCAAACTGTCCCAGGAGCTCTACTTCCCAGGGCAAGATGATACTTCAGTAAGGGGAACAAGGCACAGCCCTTCCCCTTGGTTTTCAACCTAGGGCAATATTTCATCATTCAATGCAAAGAAACCACAACAATACTTGAAGTCCATGAAGAAAAGATACAATTCTTAAAGGAATTTCTTACTGACCGGAAGTCTACCTTGCCCTAACTGCAGAAATAGAGTTATCTAACTCAAGGGTCTACAAAAAATGGCATCTAAACTTTTTCACATCGCACAACTAGGAAAAGAGGATAGAAAGCAAACAATTCCAACTGCCCTGCAAGACCAGTAACTTCATGTAATCATCTAACTCTAGGAACACTAAAGCACATCACCTCAAGAGTTTGTTTTACCAAATCAGAAAGTAAGAAAAGAAAGCATACAGTACACTCACCACGGGCAATGATGATCCATTTTCAGAATGCATCTTTAAAAAAAAATAAAAAAATTCCAAGCATCACAGAAAGCAGAGGAAAAAAAAAGTCAAACAGTTATGTGTCAGATTTAGTCTATTCAAGTACAGATTAAGAATTACCTATACATACTATTGGTTACCTAGTGTATTAAGCAAAAATGACTATAAAAATTCACATAATACAGTTTACCTACAGGTACCCAAGAGATCTGTGATGTAATAAATTCTATCTACCATATCAGCTTTAAGATTTGGTTCTCAGTCTGAATAGTTTTTTCATCTATTGTTTATTCTCCGACAATGACTGGGCTAATTAAATTATGATATACTTGATGATGCAACTAAATATATTTCCAAGTATATGATTTACTTTTATATAAATATATACATATGCACATAAGCATTTTAGGAACTCACCTTGTATGAAAAATCAAAAATCTTTTTGCAATTAATCACTCTCCATTAATAAAACATATATAAGAAAATAATGTATAATTGAAGCAACTGAATTTTGAAAAGGTAAGGACAAAGTTAAGGTATTCTGTAAAATATATTAACTAGTGGCATTCTGCAAATTTCACTTACATTTCATAGGATAACACAGGACACCCTTTTTCTCTGCTGTGCTCAGACATGAGACTGTTCCTGTGTTGCATTGCAACCACCACCACACACAACACAACCGAGATCCTCCTCCTGCCTTCAGTCGGCTACACTTTCATGCCTCTGCTGTTTTGCTCCACAAAATGTAAGTCTGCTCTGCCTCACAGTAGTGTTGCAAGGTCTGATACATAAGTGGCTGAAGAGTATTTGGAACAGCCTTAAAGCTAAGAATAAATCAATTTTTGAGAAGCCCCTTCTCTTCAATTTAGACATTTAAATCACTGAGGGAAGAGCAGGGAAGCACACAGACATACAAGCTACCTGATGAAAGTTCAGAGGGAGGAAAGCTGACGAAATTAATTAGACTTTGGGGGAATATGGAGGTGAGCTTCCTTTCACGTTACACTTTATGTTACTGCTTCAGTTAGAAAAAGGGTCTGCTTGGCTGTTTCCTTCTTTAAACAGAAATAACCTGCAAGTTATCCAATGACAAATAGGACATTAAGTTTATTACCTCAGATAAGATGTGAGTGACATCATGATTAGATTGAGATGGGTAGTGATCTTTATTCAGATTCTAACAAAAGAAGCAAATTTTTGTTTATCAGCTACTTTTGGTTACATTCTGAAGGAAAGTTCTTTATTAATATTTATAGTTTTCATAATTAAATAGTATATAAGACCATGTTGACATCAAGAAAGTCATCAAATGAATTAGAGTATGTTACAGACTTCCTCAATAATAAATATATAAAAACTAAACCTGAAAAAAAATCTGAGAGGAAAAAAAAAGCTTCTCTGCCTGAAAAATCTAAAAAAAATGAAACCTTTTGCATTAAGAAAAAAATCTATTTATTCAGAAATAATTCTCATTTAAAATATTTTCTTACTTGTCACACACAGAACAGTGATGGCAACGATCTGGTTTTACAAGATGGCATCTGTCACAGTATCTGATTGCTAAAGAAAAAAGTTGCAAGATTAGATCTCAAAGTACAGATACACATTTTGATTCCTGAAATCTGATCAAAAGTGCGCACTAGAAGCTCAGCTCACCAGAGCTCCCAGGAAAGTGCTGCTGCAAGATCAGAAGCGCTTGCAAACACTGAAGCGTTCTTTAGGTACTGCAGTGCTGAATCGGACAGAGCGAACCCAAAATGCTCGGTTTTTGCAATCTCCTAATCATGCTCATGATCAGGGTTTTTTCCTTGAAACCCAAGTCAGTGCTACAAAGGAACCAACCAAACCCACAAAACCCTTCCTAGAAGCAGACCAGAAAACCCGTCTAGACTAGCCAACAAAAAGCCTTTCTAAGCTATTATTCTAGCAGCTTTAACTTACTATATGAGATTAACTTTTGCATTTGCTTAGCTAGCAAGCATTCACAGGCTTACAATATCATTAAGTTAAGAACAATTCTCAGTTTGGAAGAACTTTTGTCCTTGCAACTGAACAACCAGCAAGTAAAATAGTAAGTTTCTTCCTGTGACCTAACTATACAGCTCATACAGATAATAATTAATTTGTTAATGTTATTTTTTAAATTATGAACTAAGAAATGAAATCTATGCAAATAAAACTACTACATCTTCTCCTGCAGTTTGTTAGTATTACATGCTATTGTTTAATTTCAGTTTGCGAATACTTAGCAAGGCATTGTCAATCCACTGTAAAAATCAGGAACTGTACACAACAATTTACTTTCCAACAATGTTTTCATTGAATAAATGTAACTGCATACATTACATTAAAGTTCAGTTCTTGGGTCACGTTGTTGTCTTATGAACTACAAAAAGAGATTCTTCCCTGAAATCCTCGAGACTTTTAATTAGTTTAGGCAGCCTAGTACATCAAGACACCTGCCTTCGATGGTCTCCTGAACACCTATTTACCTCCAGACATTGTCCGTGTATAGATAGGAAGATCCTTGGCTGCCCGTCGTAAGACTTCTTGCTGGGATTCACCTCTAGGCTCCCTCTCTAGGGATTCCTTGTCTGAATATGATAGATGAAACTGGAATAATTTTTAAAACCAAAGACACGTTAGCAAGTTTCAAGTTAAATAAGTACCTGTAGAGATGAAAAGGGAAACATTCATTATATAAAGACGGATTAGCAGCATGTACAAGGTATTACAGCAAAGCAAATAACTCACTGTTCCTAAGAGTCACTAATTCAGTTCGTGGCATTTTTTGACTGACCATTGAAGCAACACAAAATTAAAATGCTTTCTGATTTGGTATAGACGTAATGCTGAATGCTTCCAGAAGTATTAAGAGACACTCTTCAAGGGGAGGATCAAGAGCTGTCATGATCAAATTCAACTACCAATCCCTTGAAAGGTAGTTAATCTACTGTAATACCAAATACTAGCGAGAGATGCCTGTCTTCAACTGAAAGAAAATACGCTACTAGCAATAGCAGAAAAGATCGCTGAACTTCTTTTCTAGTGTCTGGCATTTTCCCTTGTATCCTCTTCCTCTGGAGAGTGGCCGTTATCTTCATGGACGTGGTTTTACATCAGGCTGGCTGGCCTGATGTATTCTGCTGTGTAGCAGAATTAATGCTTTGTTAACAAAAAAACAGCGCCTCCTGCACGAAACAGCTTCTGACCCTGCTGAAACGGCAATGGCAACCAGTGCTCCAGTAACAGCGGAGAGGGTAAAAAATTACTGAAAGAGATACATGGTGTACACTAAGTTGCCCAAATTTCTTTTACTTTGAAGTTCTCTGCAACGCAGTCACCATTGTTGCTGTAGCTTCTAGAAATGGACAGGTGCAGAAGTCCTTGGTATCGCTAGCATTTATGTCTACAGAAAGGCTTAAGAGCTAGTCATTATAACATCATCAACTTTTTTCCTAAATGAAGGTGATGCATGTAGAGCTAAGAAAGCAGGCAGAAGCACATAGGTAGGAACCCGTTCTCACCTCCAGAAAGAAGGCATCACTCCACCTTCCTGACAATTTCACAACCTTACAGTAGAAGCTAAACGTTCACAGTTTAGCCTGAGCTCCTCAGATCACCTTTCATTTTTTTTTTCCTAGCAAGAATACACTCCTGTTGCTAACACCCGAATTGATTTATATTGGGTGACATAAGAGTTCTCACTGTAGAAACTTGGTTCAGAATACCTTTTTTTTTTTTTTAATGCTTTGTTTTTGAAGCACATCAAGCTATTCCATCCTTTTGTATTGGTTCTCAGAGTAGCCCTAAATCTGCAAAACCTTCCTGCCTGGGAAACCACCTTCTTCCCCACCTTCATGCAATGCCTGCATATAGCTGTTACACACAGGCACAGAATGGCATGGTCCCACCCAAAGTAGTTAAGGTAGTGCGGTGTTGTTTGTGTTTGAAGTGTTTCTCAGGACAACCACTTCTAATGTGGGAGGGCTGGGAATAACACATTGAACTTTAGAATAAAAGTGTCAGGTTAACAATATTCTAAACTCCAAGCCACAGTGCTGGTACTTTAACGCTTTTTATATGTGCAAAAAGTTGAAATAAGCTTAAGTAGCATCATCCAGGCTGTGTGGTTTGCACTATCTGCAGTGTTCATGAGAACAAAACACAAAAGCTTTATCTGCTTTTTAGTCTTCAAATGAAGACTTGCTGTAGTTGACAAGTTGAAAGTACATCCATTTACATTTACAGACTTAATCCCATAAACTGAAAGCTAAACAGTAACTTAACGTCACAAAACACCCTAAATAATTTTAAAAATTCTGCTCTAGCAGATTAGCAAAAAGACATGGAACAACAAAAGATGTCACTTACTGCCAGCAACATTGTGTAAATTCAAGGAAGATGGATACATCACACATTGCTTTCTATTGCCTAGATTCGCTACTTTTGATATGATATTTGAAGTGCTCTGGTAGCATCGTATGGTGACTTTAGAACATCAACACAACTACTGAAGATTTGTCAAAATGTTTTGTAAGTCTTTTAATGACAGCAGCCCAGTGATTTGAAAAGCCATCTAATTACCGTTACAGTCATCATATAACGTGCACATATTTTGCTATGTAATTACTAAATGAAGCAAGTTCTTAATTTATTTCCCTCCTCTCTGCCCCAAGCTGTAGTAAAGATTGCAGTATGGTGTGAAATTCAGGAAGATGCCAATTACTTTGAATTATCTACTTGTCTTCACAATTGCATATCTTTTTAGTGAATGAAAATTACCCAGAGAAGAACTTCCGCAAAACAGACAGTAGAAATCACAAGCCATTTATATCGTGTTGGCATGGTAGTTATAGAAGATGAAACTGGGAGTCCATGCCAAAGCAAGTATTGGCTTTGTGGATATTTCAAACTCCAAAGCAGCCATAGAATGCTTCCTCTTGGCCTGAGAGGTTTTGTGACACAGCACCTCCTGAGGAAGTTGGAGTGTCTGTACACAGACAGGATGGAAGAGGCCAAAAGCTTGTTTTGGTTGTACAACCAAATGCAGGGGGAAGAATGTCACTAAGACTATGAAGTTTTATTATCCTTTATTTTTTAAATGTTAAAAAGAATATAAAATTAAAATAAAGTAAAAATAAAATCAGCCACACAGAACTAAAAGCAATCGTCTTGAGGCTACATGATGTTTAACATAGTTTGTATCTTAATGTCCTCCACGACAACTGGATCCTTCTCATTTAACACTTCTGTACTAGCTGGACTTGGATTTGGGGTACATATCTACCTCAGACATCTCTTCCATGCAGCTTTCCTATACTTGTTTCCTTCCTACTTACTCAGCCCTGCCTTCCCAGCATCAGCTTACCCAACTGCACCCACACCACAACCAAGTTCCTTCATACCAAGACAGATGTGGAAGAAGCTTGAACTTAGGGGATGACTAACAGATGCTGACAAGCAACTCAAAATATGTCATAAGCATGTGGAAGTATTTTTTCCCCACATAAAAATATACTTTGATCCAGGGATTTAAGCTGCTAGTTCAAACAACACCCATTTTTTCAACTGAAGTTTTTTTTTTTTTTCCAATATCATAAAATATTATCTCATTCTAAAAATTTATTTAAATACCTTTACAATTTAGAGAAGGTGTATCTTTTTGTTTGATTTGTCAATTATGCTGTTTGCAATCTGTCTTATTCCTAATAAGACCTTGTAACCCCTGGCTGTATCTTTCTATACAGTGTAAAACTATGAGATCAGAGCCTAAGTTATTCAAATACTACAAAAGCAAGCATTTGACTAGGCTACTTCAGAAACAAAGTTAAGTTTATCTTACTTCTTTTGAAGGATTCATTGGTAGCGTAAAGATTGTTTTCCAATATGACCAGACGAACAGCATGAAAAATATGTGGTAAGCAACCAGGCACACAACTAAAATCAAAAAGGAACAGAATTAATACCAACAGACCAGTGATACTATAGTACTTACAGACAGATACAGTACATGCCACAAGTATTTACTCTAACAGATGTAAATACAGAGGCTCTGCAAAAGCTCTGCAACAGAATACTGCACTGCAACTTCACATGAGACAAATACAGACTGCATGGGGAAAGCCAGGAGTAGCCAGGCTACACATATTACAAAAGTTTGAGGGGAACTGGTAGTAGCCTATTACTTAGCAAGCACTCTCTCTTTATGCATTTGTTAAATCCTGTTTAACTGACCCTTCTCTGCATTTCAATTTCATAAACCACGTAGGGAGATTGTTAGCCATGAAGAGAGGGGGGGAAAAAAAAAAAAAAAGGAATTATAGCTACCTAAATGATATGGTGTTATAATAACTAAACAACTAGAGTGAGAGGAAACTTCGATTTTTAAGATGCAGGTTTTTAGAAACAGTCCTGCAGCCCTCCACATTCTTTAAATTCATGTGTTCACTACTTTTTATTCTTCACAGTCAGTGATACATTCATGGATTTATTTAACAGATGCCAGTGAACGTTTACTACGTTGGGTTGTTTTACGAGAACACAGAATGTAACATTAACTTTTTCAAAGAGCGTGCCAGGGATAGGTATTTCCACTCAAAAGCTCTCACTGTACGTACCAATCATTCTGTACATTACTGCAGGAAGTGATTACTGCATCAGTGATGCTAACAGTTCACTACAGTGAATACTAAATCCAAAATTTGTGTCTTTTGATTTACTTGCCCTAGTACACAAGGAGGAGCATTTCCTTGGATTCTTCTTCCTTGGGTACAGAATTGGCAAATAAAGGCCAGCTAGGACCACAGCAGCACAAAATATTATTTCCCTGTTGTACAGATGAACTCAGATTATACAAAGCTCAGAGGTATATGGATGCTACACCTGTCAAACATTCTTTATGCAGCTGCTGTAAACTCATATGACTGTTGAAAGATATCATAAAGGGAAACTGGCACACTTTCACAGTCCAAAATATTGTCCCCATATGGTTAGCCTGTGTTTTTATACACGGATACATAAGGCTATTCAATGCTAGAGAATCCTCTATAACACTTGTGATGGTGTGCATAACTGCATCAACAGTAGCCCAGAACGTTCTTGGTTTTTGTAATTTTGCCTCTAATAGTAATTTTGCCAGAATAAATGTTTCCAGTAGTGAAGTCTGTTTACTCAAAAAAAGCACAACACAGTAAATATTTATTCTTGTTCACTAGACAGTTAAAAAAATAAACAAAAGCTAACAACATCTGAAGAGGAACACTGTGTAATGCCATATGTCACGTCTATAAATTGAAAAAAAATCTCATCAGTATAAGTAAGTGACAGACCTGGACCCCACATCAACCCCAATATCCTGGATTACACTAAACGACTACCTTGCTATTGCAAAAGCTTCTGACAGGAACAGTCTGCATTTTTAGTGGAGCATTTTTTTAATCAATTCTAAAAAAAACGATCTACTCAAACAAAATCCGTATTTTTTTTTTTAACTAGCACATTCATGGCACAAAATGAGGGCAAGGCAGGGCATTACATCAGTTTGGTACACCATGCATTTACTAATCTGCATCTGTATTTTATTGTTGTGAGATCAGTCAGAAAAATCCTTTTTCATACATAGGAATAAAAAAAAAATTAGCCTGAAGACATTATTCCTTTTAAGGTCTGCACAAGACCTGAACTCTCTTGTTTGTTCTTGCACTTCAGTTCTCCAGCATGGCCGAGGTCCTCACCTGTCACTTCTCCCAGGCCACCCGGCCACCAGTGCTAGATGTGACGGAGCCCCGTCTCACCCAGGTGCTGCCACAGCTCCCTCGGCAGAAACCCTTCTATTTTACACTCCTCCTTAAAAAACAAACCCTTGCATGAAGGGAACCCACTTAAAAATAAGTAGAGTTGCCCAGGGGGTTACAACACCCTGTAACAGGGGGAAATAGGGGGTGAGCCATATCTGCCCATTTGTCATCCCCCAAAACACTTCGGGTAGAAGTACAGCCAGGGTAAATTTCTCCGGACTGGCTCACCAAGGTTTTGAGCAGCTAAAAATAAGGAAATTTAGTGTTTGCCAATGCCTTTTTCTGGTAGTACTAATTTGCTTTGTGAGCAATGCCTGACAACACACTGGACTTTGTTTTTCCACTACAGAGCAGCAAGAAACTGGAGTTGTTTCGAAGTCTGCAGGTGCCAAACTATGTGGGTATGCACAAGCACTCCTGTGCTGAGTGTGTTGGGAAGATCACTGAACGGAAAAAAGTTTTTCAAGGAAATATTTCTTAATTAGCAAAATCTTTTACTAAGTGAGGGTCTCAAATGACTTAAAAACTGCTGGAATTACGCGAGTGTAAGTAGCGCTCCGTGTGCCTCCTAACCCTTACACTCCTTCTCCAAAAGCTCCACAACCCCACGCTTTACAGTTCCAAATTGTGCTGCAGCTTTAAAATAGCATCTGGAAAAGCGATCTCAGTATGTTACAGCCTCTGGGTAGGAGCTCCAGTGATAGCTAATCAGGCAGTTTTATTACTTTCTGGAAAGGTTATCTATCTGAAGGATTCTGTGTCTTCAATGACACTGGCTAAAATGAAGCTGGAGAAAAAAATCTACCCCCCATTTAAGTATGTTGCACCCTGCACAAACACCCCGCTCATTTTTAGAAGCCTTGGTTTTACCAGAGCTTTCCTTGTTATCACTAAAAAAAAGACTTAAAAATAGAATATAATGATTATTTTAGTTGATACTTCAGAAAGCCAGTAAAGGAGAGTAAAAAGTTCTCATTTTTCTCATCTCTATTTTGAATGGTGAAACCAATATTCAGGAACAACAGAATAATAAAATGACCTGAGGAACACACCAAATATGCTCATTTAAAACACAATAGATCTGAATCTCAATTCTATTCATGAACTCCTGTACGAACTCTACTTATAAACAGCAAATAATCTTACCTTTTTCTCCAATGTTTGTCATTGTTACTGAAAAATGAGAAAGAAAGGGATAAAAATTACTTTTAAATAGCAAATGATAGTAACTGAGTATTTTAAACTTTTGTTTTTCAACCAAAGAGGAAAGAGTAATCATCAAATGATATGAGCGTAAGACCACACAGTATCAAGCTTTTATAGTGCAGCTGCATACATTCATCTCAAGACTACGTAAATAATTAAAATCATTGCCAACTGCTTATAAAATTTTCCGGCTCCCATTCCCAGGCTCAGTTCCATAGCACCTCCTTCCATCTGAAGTTGCCAAAGTTTAGCCCAAGGAAAGCCACCTCTGAAGAACAGTTATTTAACTGTGCTTCTTCAAGCTTTGTTGTTTATACCTGTTTTGTTCTTGAGGTGGATGTCTCAGACTCCAGAACTGGCTTTCCCAGCGATACCCAGTGATACGTTAGGTCTCCAAGGCATGAAAATAAAAACCAGACAAAAGTAGACCACAACCGGAACACTGCCCTCAGCTTTGCGCCCCCCCCCAGTACAACAAAGCTGCAAGCACAGGGAGAGCCTCCAGGCTGGTTGTGACTGGATCACTCGTCCTCTGAGCACAGGCTGCGTGACCGGGCCTTGTTCAGCCTGGAGAAGGCACAGGTTTGGGGGAACCAACAGCAGCCTAACAGGAGCTCCAGGGAGGCTTCACAGAGGTGCTGCTTGGCTCTTCGTAATGGTGCTTGGTGGTAGGACAAGAAATACTGGCCATAAATTAAAATGAGAGGATCAGATTTGATACAAGGAAAGGTTTTTCCACCAGTGGAGCAAGTTGCCGAGAGAGGTTGTACAGTCTCCATCTTTGGCAACTGGATAAAACTTCAAACAACCTGGCCTGATCTCACACCTAACCCTGCTTTGATTGAAGGCTGGACCAGATGGGCTAAGGTCCCCTCAAACACAAATTATTTCATGATTCTATAATTATAAAACAGGTCTATTAAAATGGATATTTGACTATAGTTCTACCACAATCAGCATCTACATAACCTGAGGGAAAACAGTAAATAACCATGTTTACAGAGTTCTTAAAGTCAGAAAGACACCACAGAAGTTGCATATTATAAAGAAAACTCTATTCCACCCTCAATTTTCTGGTTTAGATAATCGACAGCACAGCTTTACAAACTAGATATTAACCTAGACAACCGCTAGAAAGAAGCTGAGGGAATCTGTATGCATACATGACTCTAAGAAGCAGAGATGCTGCAGTATCAGAACGCACAAAAACTCAAATTGTAAGTGAACAGTCATCCAACAGGAATAACTGAAAGACATCTTTAGAGTTGGTGCGTTAATTTAAGAGTGCTGGAGCTCTCAAATTAGGGCAGAACAGCCAGTTCACAGACTCAGGTTTTATTCCTCCACTTGGTATGGTCAGGAAGGTATGCAGAATCCTTACCATTATCCTCTGTAACAGAAGTTTTGCTAGTCTTCTCGGAATAACTATTCTGTGCTAATTAAAAAGCCTTAGCCAGGCATATAGTGCAGAAGCACTAATTTCAAACTAAAGTTTAGTTAACTGACCCTTCACAATGATTTGTGGTTCTCTTCCTCCTAACAAGGGAATGGCTTAGCGCATTGTTGGGAGGGCACTTGTCATCACGTTTTTCCTCACTAACTTCAGATTAAAATGTATTAATGTGTTTGAGACTTCTTTTGTGATCACTGAAACAACATCAGACAAGTGCACTCTCTTCCCTACACATCCTCTTCCCTAAAATAGCACAGCTGATGGGGACCAATTACAATTATTTATTAAGGACAGATGAGACTTTGAATGCTGATGTTCTGTTTGCCCACAACAGAAACTTTTCTACATGTCTGCAAGAAAGGGACCAATACAACTGACGAAACCAAGTTTAATAATTTCTATCTCACTGCAAGCCTACAGCTTTTCAATTTCTGTGCACCTCCCAGATGAAATACACTCTTCAGAGTCTGCATCTGTTCAGTGGACAATCTTTTGAGCTTTTGTGGTATCTAGCTTGGAAGCCAAGTATTCCTGACAGTCAGCAGCTGCAGACCACGAAGGCTAAAACATTAAGTGCCCAAAGAAGACTGAAAATCAGTTTTTTGGACACATCTGGTCATTTTAATCTCTCTTTCCAACTGGTAAGAGTTAGAGGTGTTTCATGCACTCCTCAGTTGCCACCACCGTGCAAGACTGAAGTAGAAGCGTCAAGTCTGAAAGAGAAGTCACTATCTTCAACCTCACCACTCTTTTTCTCCACACATATTGCAATGGGTGTTTACAAGGAGACTGACTGCACTGTTTAGCAAACATCCCCTCTGGAGGTGACTCAGAGGAATATGCAAGAAATCCAATAACCTGCAGCTTTTCACAGAGTGAAGTATTACTCCTCCTGCTTATGCCTTTTTAAATGACCTGCAGCAAAGGCTCCCTGAAGGAAGTATAAAGATGTGGGAAAGTAATGGACAGGCATCTGCAGTACCGCAGGACCAGGGAGGAAATAAGGTTGGTTCCGCCTCAAACGTGGCGGAATTGACCAGCAGGAAAAAAATAAATAGCCGTTACAAATCAAATTTTCCCTTAAATTTCTTGTAAAAGCTAAACTTACTTTATTTGTCAAATGACCACGATACAAAGTCTTTGTAGGGTAACTACAAGATGCTTCTAATTCTAAAAACCATGCTATTTAAGTGCATGGAAAATCATTTTCTGACAAGAAAAACCTCTGACTAATCTTTATTTGAACAAAGAAATGTTTGCTATTTTCCCTACCTTCTGAACAGTGTCCTTGATGTATTTAATAAAAACTAATTCTCTGTTTTTCAGTAGATACAGTGATCTGGCTTTGAAATATTATTCAATAGTAATTGATTACATAGTCTTCTGTGAATCAGTTATACTACTCTTTCTGGCGGTTTTCTCATCTCTTTTTCCAGGGGTTATATTCACTGCTGGTAATGCACAAAAAAAGTAGGTCAGACCATGCATAGTCATTAATAAATATCAGCTTAAATGCTGCACATTCGCCTACCAGTAGTCAAAGAGCATAGAAATAATAAACGTAGAAAGTACTTACATCTACGGTGACTAAAAATAACCAAGGACACATCAAGCCCAATTGTGAGGCAATTTTTACAATTTTGGAGGAAACGGGGTAAAAACCTTTAAAATAGTAATGGCATGCCAGCTTCCACATTTTCAGAGCCAAAGATAATTGTAAAACCATGACCTGTCTTCAAGCAGTCAATAAAAAGTTACAGCTCTGCTCATCTGAGATACTGCAGGGACCAGCTTCATTAAGAATTAGCCTTCCACTGCTACACTGCCAGGATGCCATTTACGGTTCAGTACCAGCAGACTATCACATAATTAGAGCCTCTCTGTTTCATTACACAGCTTCCAGACAGTGCTCATCAGCATCAGGGATTACGCTGGGACATACGTGGGACTTTGGCCAACGTAGATGCCAGTTTCCTGAGCCAGAAGCATCGTTTCCTGCATGCGACCAGCCACAGCACACTCAGTAGCCTACGCTGCTGAATATACTGTCTGTGCTTGCAAAAAACAACAGTGGACTGAGGACAGAAAGTTATGTTACAAAATATAGGGGGAAAAAACTACCAGCAGAGGAAAGATGCAGGATGGAGAGGACACAGAGCAGCCTGGGGAATTCATTCTCTGCTAGCTTGTAGTCCTCCTTACTGGGAGAAAGACATTCAAGCATTAGGAATACTGCCTTGATAGCCAAAGAGGTGCCAAAGTATCTCCAAACAGCCTGCTATGACTCCATCACACAACCACAGAATGGGTGAGGTTGGAAGGGACCTCTGGAGCCCACCCAGTCCAACCCACTGCTCAAGCAGTGGCTAGATGCATTGCTAGCACAAAACCCCAGAGATCTTGAAAGATAAAATTAATGTTTAAAAAAAAAAAAAAAAAAAAGAAAGAAATTGCATCAGTTTTCCAACAGTATATCTTGCTTGATTTCTAAACCCAAAATCAAAATTCCTGAGCAGTGAATATAATGGATGGATTAAAAAAAAATAAAAGACTGGGGAAAGCAATGGATTTTTAAAAGCTTTAATGGAAGTGAATATACAAAATCTTGCTTCCACATTTGATGTACATCTTTAAAATACTTAAAACTTTGGAATGGGAATATCAGATATGGCTGCAGAGTCTCAGATCTATCTACAAATAGTTGTTTCTCTCAAACTTTTATATAATTTAACATCCTGGATCTGATTCACAAAACTAAGTACGTATTTCATCTTTATAACACATTTGAAGCTGTAAAACAGTGATCTATAGATGTAGTTTAGCTCTGCACACACAAAAGTGTTTTACTGTTGTGACAAATATTCTATCCTTGTCTGCAATAGTTCCTTAAAAAAATAAATAAATACATAAATAAATAAAGTGCTAGGAATGCAAACTACGGCTTTGCTAGACAGAGCAGTGAATTGCATTGATTCAGAATGACAAGGGGGAGACTTAGCCACCAGTGCTTCATTCAAGGACAAAAGCAACAGAACTACAGAACTATTCCTGGGAGATTTAAGGTCAGCATAAGCAGTCCTCAATAATCCACACATTTGGATTTGACAGCATTTGTGAATGTTTTGCTAAACTCATTTAACCCCTAGCACTGTTCCCATCAAACTACATCAACGCTCCCCCATCCAGCAGGGAGATGGTATCTGACATCCTTTCAGGTAGGCTTGACAAAACCATTGAGTATGCCCCAAAACTGATTTAATCTTTCATCTTTACAACCTTATTTACTTTCCAAGTCACAAGGACTATCTGAAAACTACTACTAAAGAATCTACATGATCAGATCCTTTTTAGCAAAAAATAGTACACCCCCATGAACACATCTATACAAGCTGCTATGTATCAAGCAGTGTTACATTTTTAACAGAAAACACAATCATGTCTAATAATATCTTCAGCATAGACCTAAGGTTTTCAACTTACAGCCATGGTTTAAGCTTCGAGGCACAAAAACTAAATGTAGCACACCAGGCACTACATGGAAAGAAAATCAATCGTGCTGAACACAGATTTTAACTCATTTCCGGAAGTGGAGCTTTCTCTGAAGTTCTGAGAAAGAAATCAAATGAAATTTGAGAAATGCGCAGGAATTCTACTGGCTAAAATTCAGAAAGCAATTTTACTTCAGCTGTGAGTTTTTAAACTTTCCTAAAAGTAACCAGAGATCTCAGGAGAGAAAAAAATATGGCATTTGCAAAAACCAGTATAAATATACAACTATGCTTTGACCACAATCCCTTGCTACCTTAGCAGCCAATGTACAGACAGCAATGTTACAACATACGTGTATTTCTATAGTGAAATGTAAGCTGTAGATGACTACAAGACATGAGCAGTAAGTACCATAAATCCTTTGATCCATTTGGAGAACATAAGGAGCAAAGAGCTCAAATGCAGCTGACCAAATCTTGGGCCCCCCACTTTTTTCCTTCGCAACGCACGGGGTCTAACAGCTCCTATCTCAACACGTTCTGCTGATCCCGATCCCCTGATCACACTGTGCCATGCCTCCAGGGCACACGTTAATTCTGCCTCTAAAGCAGCTTTTTATCCCGCTATAATTCCATTCCACTGACATTGCGTTGAGTCAAAATCCTCCATTCAGCTCTAACCAATCTGGTCCTCCAGCAAAAATCCTTCATGACCATTAGCATCTTCAGCAGCTGGGTGCCGTGTCATGTTTTTCTGTTCTGTACTGAAGGTAGTGGTGGGCAGATCACAGTTACATATTCAGCTCCAAAATATAAGGATGTGGTTTATGAACTCTCATGACTGGACTGTGAATGCCTTGTTTTCTCCGCCTTCAAGTGTGCTGAAGTCACTTACACTTTCCCAGATCAGCCACATCACTCACCAGGTGAGAATATTTCCCCCTCTCCCTTCACTGAAGTAGTTAGAAAATGTTTATTGCTCATTTCTATGTTCCACAGCAAATCTATTTTCCTTCTTCAAAGTTACAGATTCCAGTTGTATTTTAGGGCACGATTCCCTGAGCAAGAGCACTATCCTTCAAATTAAGATCAGTGACATGTAAAAATGAATTAAAACTGAACACATGAAACCAATTTGTACTTTACTGGACAACCATTTCACCTGCACAGTTGATATTGTCACCAAAAACATCTGTCCCAGCACTGTCAAATTTTTACATTTTCCTTCTTATAGATAACTTCAAATCACAAACTGGTAAGAAAAAAAAAATCTCAATATCCAAGATTGTCAAGAACATTTCTGACAAACAACTGTCAGAAATAGCACAAATAACTACTGGTTCTACCTTACCCAAAGCACGGATTGGATAACTGTTTGAGGCCCCTCTTAGTTCTACTAACCCAAATTAGAGATACACCTAAGGAGGAAGACATAAGAAAAGTTATTTTCTTTGTGTATGCAGAGTTTACTGGATCCAAAATGCATTTTCTGAGTATGGATGCATGGATGAAGAGGATGGGGGAAAATTCCATTTGCAGTCCATTTTGTTGTTCCAAATACCTTAGGTTGAAATTTCAGTAGCTTCACTATCAAAGTTCAACATACTCTTTGTGCATAGCCTGCGTTTTCTCCTCTTTTTTAGAGTGCACTACTCTGAAATTTTGGAAGGCTTGCAAATGCAGAAGATAAAAACAATGAAAAGAAATATGTTTAAAAACCTCTCTAGTTTTATATTTATGCACCCACAGCTACTGCAAGGACAACTGGCAGGAGTTAAAAAAGCACGAGATTTCACTGCACACTTCCGCCTAGCATATATATTTTAACTGTATATCATTTTGCATTCACTCTATCTCCAGATGTGAGAATCTGGGGTCATGCCGAAGCCTCTAAATTATTTTTAGGGAAGAATATATCTTGTTTTCAAATATTATCGATCTCTTAGAGCTACAAAGGAATTTAACAAGAGTTGTGGTATCTTGTACAAAAGTTCATCTGATTTAACCGAAGGCTACAAATTAATCAGAGGTAATATGTTTGAGAGATCCTGAACTAAAATCTACCCTCTACAGCATGCAGCCTTTTCCTTTGTGGGAGAGTTTTCAATCAGTCCGATGAATCACTCCACTTTGAGCGATAAAGAATGATTACAGTTTCAAAAAGCAGGTTACTTGCAAGCTCAGAAGGACTGTGAGATGCCACAAAACAGTTTTTATATCAGAGAATTCAGGGAAAATAAGTTCTGTTTTACTTAAGTGTGCTGTGGATCCTAGAAACAAGTCTATCCACACTATCCATGAAAAACTGGACATTGCTGTAAAAAAAAAAATTAAGTTTCCAGTACAATGTCTGTTCCCTTCTAGATGCACTAGCGTTCAGTCTAGCCTTTCGGTGGTGACCTTATATCCTGCTCCCAAAGTGACATCCGAAGACACACCAAGCAGCAGCGTTGTCCTTCAGGTCCGTAAAAAGTAACATTTCTCATGTATTGTAAAGGCGTTGTTCCAGTATTAGAGACTCTTTGAAAATAAACGCATTTTGAGTTTAACACACTTCTAGCTTTGCAATTTTTAAAAAGTGACTCATTTGTGCATTTAATTCTAGTATTCTATAACCAGCAGGAACAGGACAAGCCTAAATCATTTTTCGCCGCTTCTAAAAAGTTACTCTGTACTGTAAGTACTAGTTTTAAGGATGAAAGGGAACACCTCAGGGAACGTTTTTCTTTTTTGAATGCAAACTCCCTCATACATCACTCAGTCAAAACTGCAGAAACATCTAAATACCACAGCTGAAACTCTCATTACTAAAATCTCAAAGAAGCCATTTACATTAGACCTGTGCAATGCTGCACGCTAAGTCTTAACGCACAATGGTTAACATTGTTTGCCGTGCATTGTCTTGCTGTTAGCATCAATGACAGCAAGTCGCAACAAAATCAGCAGTTACACACAGCCCCTGGAGCAGGCAGCGCTGCAGGAATAAAAGATGAGCAGAGCAGACAGGCTGGCTTCAAAGCACTGAAACGCTTACAGTCTTTCCCTGCTGTTGGCTCTCGTTCTCAGAGTTGTTAGCTATTCCTTCTGTTGTTTACACTAAATATTCATTAGTAAAACAAGACATAAGTTTGTTTTATCTCAATATGCCAAAAATGAGGAAAAACATCCAGATATAGATAAAAGATGGAATTAGCGCAAGTCGTGGGCAACTGTTGTGCTGAATTCAAGAACTGGTAAGCCAGGAGGAAGGGGGTAGAGGGAAATGAAAATTTAGAAACCAGCCTTTGCCCATAGGAAGGACTCTAGTACCAGCAGTTTTAGCGGAGTCCCAAGACTCCCTCTCCCTTCCCTCCCACCGCAGGCCTTTTGCTCTGAGGGGTTCTCAGGGACTTGCGGTACCATAGTTTACAGGAAGTTTCAAGCACGCTATCACCCTAAGAGGCTTTAGGAAATGCTTTCAGGTATGCTACAACTTATTTTTCTTCTGTTATGCAGAATTACATAGGAAAACAAAAAACCGTAGATCACTCAAATAGCAGTGCCCATATCGAGCCCAGTTTGTTTTGTCTCAGGGGACTGTGTACATTAGGACAGACATCAGCTATAGGGTTGCTGTCTCCTGAAGCTTCCTTGCCCTCCTTGCGTCAGCGTACAGCTCCCCTCCGTCAGCTTCCCCCACAACTTCCTAGACCATTTGTTTCCTTGCACTGCAGGTAGACACTTCCCTCTTCCTCTTGTCAGGACGCCGTACTCAAATCCCAGTTTCTAGCTGAAGAGCAGCACTTCAAACTAACAAGTTTAAATGTTGTCAGTGAAAAAAAAAAAAAGCTATATAAAGCTCATCCCCAGCACAGTGGCTAAGCCATACCAACTCTTGACACCCCCTTCCAAAACAGAGGTGCTGGGCCTGGGAACCATTTCTGGCTTAATGCCTCAACTGTTCAGCCAAGCATTTGTACAACAAAAATCTTCCCATCGCATTCTGCTGTTAAAAAAAGAAAAAAAGAAAAAGAAAAAAATCCCAAATTAGTTACCAGAGTGCTGAGATTTTCCACACGAACAGCTGAAGTCTGGCAAAGTTATACAGGCATATAAATCCACTGAGCTTGATTAGGGTGTTTCCCCCTCCCCCGTGTTCCCTGAACAGACGCTAAGCAACTACTCAGCGGTCGCTGGGACCCTCACCTGCAGGACGGGGGTAAAGGAGATGCAATGGATAATTTGTGTTCCTTTGCGCCATTACTGTAACATTGCTCATGAAACACCTGTACTTAAACGAACATCACGGAGCACCTAAACGTCACGACACATCTAAAATCCAAGGACTGTTTCCTACAAGACATACACCAACAGAAACTGGAATTAACTCGAGCGAGCCCAGCTCGCTTGCCATTTAATAACCCCTCCTGGCTCGACCGCGCCAGCTCAGCCCAACGCCCAGCCGATGCCGGAGCTGCAGCGTGCGGTTGCCGGCCTGCCCGCCGCTGGTGCTGACTTCTGCGCGATCCGCAGGCTGCCGGTGCCGCGTCCGGACCACGGAGCTGCGGCAGCGGCGCGTTTCGGGGACGACCGGAGAGCCGCGCGGGGCGCGCCCCTGCCCCGCAGCCTTTCCGCTCGCACCACTCCCGCGCCCGGGCATTTCCTGCCGCCCGCTCACGTCCCCGTGCCGGTGGGCAGAAGACCCTGCCCGCGCACACGCACGCTTCCCCCCCTGCCCGCGGCCGGGGAAGTTACTTCGGCCCCCTCGCACCGGGCGCTCCCCACCCGGGAGTCCCCG
>VXAL01018419.1:49235-61224 GCA_013399475.1 Chauna torquata
GGCTCGGGCTCCCGGCACGGCAGAAGCGTGTGGGTGTTGCGAGGCTGGTGGGGGGGAGGCTCGTGGTGGTCTTCGCTGGTGCCGCCACCATTTTTGTTTTTTACCCCCCCCCCCAGGGATGGTCCCTTGAGGATGCTTTAAAAACGCTTTGGGCAAAAAGCGCTGCCCCGTGCGCCCGCAGCGCTTCGCAGGAAGCTGCCGAGCGTCACGCGCTGCCAAGCAGCGGGCACGGCCGCAGGCTGCTGTGTCACAGCACGCGGGAGGCCGCCGGGGACCTCGGCGTCCTGCGGGCGCTTGGCACGGGTCTCGGGTGGCACAGGGCCTGCTGACTCACCCCTTCCCAAAGACGCTTTTACCTTACGGGCATCGTAACCAAACTCTCGTGAAATGTGCCGGTAAATCCAGATTGCCTTCCGGTACGCGCGCCCCAACCGCGGCGGGGTTACCGTGCCGGAATTAGAAAGGGCAGGAACGGCCCGGCGCGCTTCTGCAGGCTGCCGGAGCCTCCCAGAGCATCGGCAGCGCAGTAGGTGCGGAAGAGCTGGCTGAACAAATGTGCTCGGATCTGGAGAAAGGGTTCGCATCCAGTCCCACACAGGAGACCACGCCTGCAGCGAAGTACTCACGATGCGGCTGCCATAGATTACAAACAGGCCGTGAGGCAGGGAAGAAAAAAAAAAAGATAAAATATGACAAAAACAGCATAGATGTGCTGCCAAGTTCCAAAATATGAAATCGAGTTGTTAGCGTGTTTATTAAAGGTACAGAAAAAGGCTGAGGACTTCCAGCTGGCCTTGGTAAACTGGGTGGCTGAGCAAGGCAGAACTACAGGCTGAGAGGAAAGTGTAGAAGTATAAAACACGCCGTGGTGGGAAACTATCTTTACCTATTCAAGGAAAAGACTCGTGTATCACTGTGAACGGCTCAGTGGAACCATCTTGTCACTGTACAGTTATTATAGAAGAAACGAGCAAAATATTATGCCATGGAAGGACTGGAATATAATAACTTAAGAAGATACTCTGTATCGTATGGCATTATGGTATGGAATTTGATTATAATAACTTCAATTAACGTAAATTGGAATGGGGCAATCTAAAACATGAAAAGGAAGGGAACAAATTATGTTAAAAAGGTAGAGAGAGAGCGAAAGGTACTGAAAAACTAAATTGGATATTCCTACATAATGTATTTCATAAAACAGGAGGAAGGGGACCAAAACCAACATGAAGTAGACGATAAACTCATTTTACTTCGCAAAATTAATTTTAATTAAATATGCAAGTCATTGCTGAGGCCAAAATTTTAATAGAACATTTAAAGGATTTGACTTTAGTGTGTTGAATGAAAACATCCATGGTTATTCAAAACAGATTTTAAAAGTGTAAGTATGTATTAGTATATATAAAAGTATATACTTTATCACTGCTTGAAGGCATACCCCATGCTTTACTGGCAAAAGTTAAAAGAAATGAAGGTAATTTAATCCATTTGATGGCCTTTCACATGCTTACTTAGAAACAAAAGACAGTAACCTCTCTCAGAAAAGCTACCTGATGTGCTGTCTGTCCACCCTTATGTATGCCGTAAGGGTGAATAAGTTTTTGTATTGTACCTGGGGTCTGTGGAAAGCTTCATCATACTATGATTATTTTGTAAATATTATGTGTTGTTATTTTAACAATCACCATACACATGGTGTATGTTAGACCTACTTCTGTAATGTTCCGATACCTGACTGTTTGCCCCCTCATGCATCTTTTGAAGGGTACAGGAAAAAGCAGCAGTAATGCATTGGCTTCTGTTTCCTTAAAATTCCCGAAACGTTCAGACAGCAGCTGCCATGCTGATGTATGTATGTTGGCAAAACAGTTCTCATGGCGTCAGAATTCTCCTGTAAACCATTTTAAAATACTGTATATGATACAGCGCATTCAACAACACATGCCAGGGAAACATACATGGCTTCTGTAGTCCAGCTTTCTAGCTTTTCCACGGCCAGTACCATCCTCCTCTCACTGCTCAGATTCTACAATAATTGGTATTTCATTGTTTAGTAGATTAATAATTATGTTAATTATTATTATCGCAACACACTCTTTACTAGAGCTCCAAAATCACAGTCATTCTGTGATTCAAAATTAGTCTGTTCAGTGAAATAAACAGGCAAACCTTACTTCTGTTTAACTGGGACAAAAAAAGCCTGCCTTGGCTGATGCTCGTTACCTTGGAGCATCCTTTGGACAGAGAGCTGTAGAGGATCCCTCCCTCCTGCCCTCGCCCTTGTGGCTTCTCCCCGCGGACACGGGCTCGCTTGCTCTCCTCCATGCCCGCAGCTCCCCATCATTCATCCACAGCTCTACCACTCTCCAGGCGAGTCATGAGAGACCTTCCTCCTCCCCCCTCTTAGTGCTGTGCTGAGGCCTCCAGAAAGGTTAGTTAGCAGCAGAAGCAACCAAGAAAGTGCAGATTCAGAGCGTTATTGCACGATGACAAAGGTAAACCCCGGGATAACCTAATCCATTAGTTCGTAGACAGGCTTCCCAACAGGCTGCGCTCACTGGGTGAGAAAACCAACACAATTTACTGGCTTTTCTTCTTGTCAGGAGCTGGGTGGAAGGTAGCTGGGGTTTGAGGAGGAGGCCTCGCTATCTTTGGCTTCCCCCCTTTTCCTTATTATCCAACTTGACAAGGTCCTTGATCTGACGACGTTAATGAAGCAGGTGCTCTCTCCTTCCATGCATCCTGACAGGGAGGTTCCTGGTTCAGATACAGAAGTGGAGAGTGCAAATAGTGTCTCTTTCCAAAGGAAGTCATCTTTATGTCTTAGTATGCAGTAAAAAAATAAAAAATAAAAAAAATCCTGTGCAAATCTGGGGGGCTTCGCTTCGTTGAAAGCACCACCTTTAAAAATAGAATTACATTGCGGTTGTCATTGCTGACACGAAGAGTTCTTTGATACACCAGTTATTGTCAGATCATACTGCATTTCTACAATGTCTGTTGGGTACGGAAAGCTGTTCAGAGCATTTTGGTGCATTTAAGAAGTGAGAAACTGTACTAGGAATTCCGATCTTAGCAAGTCATCCAGCTAGAGCAAACAGTAGGAGAAGGTATGTACATGTCTAACAAAATTACACAGGCATCTTGAATGTATTTTAAGATGCAATAAACAGTTTCTGTTAATCAGTCTTGTAAAGTAACAGCAGCAACATAGAAGGAATACTCAAGCAAGGGAGAATGTTTAATAGATGGCGGAGATAAATGATCTGTTACTGATAATTTGGCATAAAAAGTCTCTTCAGAGCTCATTTTCATACCAGTTTGAAAAGTCATAAAATTTCAAAATAATAAGAATAAAAAAAGCAAAATGATCCACAAAAGAAAACAACCAAAAGAACAACAGTTATGTAAGTTGACAGTGTTCTCGTTAATGTACGTGTGATTTAAATACCAGAGTACTGCAGTGAGAGAACACTTGTCAGGTGTAGATTGGGAATTACCTCGGCATTCATTTAGTTTCCTGAGGATTTAATATCCAAGGCTGGCCACAAACGTTCACGTTTACAGCCCATTCATGACTTACGATGAGTAGCTGGAAATAGAACCTGTGCATCTAGCTCATTACATTTCAGCTATAAAATTCCACTGAACTCTTCAGACTGCTAGTACAACGATGGAGTGTGAAAAAACAAGAATTTGTATTATGAGCTCATTTTAACGTCGCAGACTTACTGAATGGTAGAGTTGTTTGAAAGTGATAAAGCATGATTCTTCCGACAATTTCATAATAACTTTCTGATGATTTTAAGCGCAGTATTTTAGATCATTTTTATTCGGTCAATTAAAAACTCCTAAACTAGGTATATGCAGAATACCATGAGGGCTAAATAAACACACATGAAAAATGCTCTTAATTTTTCAGAGAATCTGACCAGGAATTTATGGTTTATAGACTATGAACATCTTCTCCTCTATGTAAGCAATCTGATGTGATGGAATAGTTTCTCAGTCACCAGACGTCCCGCATATTCAGTGGAGCAGCAAGAGGAGGAGGGACAATAGGACAGGAGGATATTTGCCTTCACACCACTGCAATACACAGACAAGCAGGTAGAAGTGGGAATCTGCCTGTACACAGACACACAGACAAGCCGACACACATCGCCAATTAGGCAAACCAGTGCCTCTGCAGGGATGTTCTTCGACCTCCACAAGAGGGAACGTGCTGCTTGCATCTCTCCGGAGTGTTGGGGAGTTGGAGCACGCTTGCCACACACAGAAAAAGGAATCTCTCTGCAATGTCTCCTTCATAACATACCACTTAGAAAATGCGTGTTGCATCCCAGCTGGAGTCAAGAACCATCTGCCTGTTGTTCCTGGCTCCCAGCTACAAGAAAACAAGCCACTTGGTAGCCACTCCCATCTTAAATATTCTAGCCATAGGATGTATTTTAATTGAAGGGCTGGCCCAGAGTTACTCACCCTCTCACTCTCCCTTCACCCAAGCCAGGTACTTAATAATTTGCAACTGGTTGGATACCCAAACGTAACTGTTATTGTAAGCTTTATTTTTTTTTTTTCACTTTCCAGCATGTGGGAATTTGCCTGGCTCTCCACAGCGGAGGTTCACTTAGCTCTTTTTCAAGTAAAGAAATCCTTCCTGGTGACTTCTTGATTGCTGCCCCAGACTGATATAATACTGTACTTGCAGAGTCTGCCCTCAGGGATGTTGTTCAAAGCCGTGTTTAGTCTTATTATCTGCCCACTCTTCTGTCACTTTCGGCAGTAATTTCTTCATTGTGTTGTTTATCCCCCAAATGGATTCATCTTGAAGTTTTCATTCCCTTGCTGTTTTGCCTTTTGCCGCTTAAGGTGGGAAAAAAATGGGAAAAAGTTAAACCATTTCTAACCAGCGCTTGTGCCAGCTCGAAGGGATTCTGCACAATGCAAAATTTGTGCCCCATGGGCTGGAAAGCCCCTGAACAGCTGTGTGTGTGAGAAAGCTTATCCCAGCGGCACCAGGTGCTGCGTGCACCGCTCCAGTGGTTTCTGCCCTTCGGAGCAGCAGTTCTGTGGCTTAATGGCTTACTCCAAAAGTAGGCATCTGAACAGAGAACTATCAGTCTGACAACCAAACATTACGTATATGCTACGGGTGCTTTTGTTTTTCAGATCGAGGTTCTCCTGCAGGCAACTTAAGCCTTTTTGTACACAGGTGATGCCCTGAAATGCCTCGACAGGGCTGAGCAGCTCCATGCCTTGGTCACACGTCCAGGTTCGACTGCTGTCCAGGAATGAGGTACCCGCCACGCTCCCGCTTCCTACTGCCAGAGATCTTCAGAGTATGTCTGCACAAAATGCCACAATTCTTTTCTTTCCTCTTCCCAAGAAAGTGTTTTATCTACCAATCTGCAGGCCAGGTTTTGGCAATTTGTCCACTGTCTTTAAGAAACTGTATCGAAAAGGACTGGACCAGAGCAAGTAAAGGCTTTGGCAGCCTCTCAGGGCATTTGCCCCAAACAGGGACTTTTGGATTCCTGTCCCTGCTCCTTGTGCCAGGTTCCATCATGTGGTTTCCAAGGCACATTCTCTTCACAAGCTACGTTGTCTCTGGCAAGGAATATCATTTGCTAGCATCTACCACAGCAGCACAAGTCTCTCTAAATCCAGACTGCCATCATCCTGCTCTTATCTCTGCTTCTGGCAATATACTCATGCAGCTCCGTTTCAGCTGCCAGCAGCATCTTGTGACATCCCTGCACTCAGGGCTGCCTGGTTAACCAGTTTAGCTAGTCTGCTGATTTTAAAGTTTGCGGTATTTCTGGGTGTCGTGCAATTCTCTACATGCATTTGTTGAAGAGCATATGTGGCTCAATGTTTTACTGCAGAGATTTGAATACCTGAAAGGTGTTGTTTTTTGTTATTGCTTTTGTTTACAGCACTACACTCCTTTGAATCAAGGCTGTAGCTTCTAAATCAGGGTTAGAGTGAAAGGACTTCATTCTTTCCAACCAGAAATTACAACCTCAGGCAAATCACCTAAAACCGCTTAACAATAAAACCAGTTATTAAAAAAGCAGGGCTTATAGCTGTTTAAAAAGGAGAAGGATTATAAATCTGTTGTCAGAAGAAACTGTAAATGAAAAGTTTGTAATGGATGCTATGAAACAGGAGCTGGAAAAGTTCCTGTGCAATGATGTTCATTTCATTTATTTTTTAAATTAAGGTGGACATATAAGTAGGTACTAATATATAAGTAGGTAACTCAGCTCTGTGCACTTTTTCAAAAGCAAGCAAGCAAACAAACAAACAAAAAAAAAAGAAAAAAAAAATGTCCAGGAGTAATAGTTTATTTGCTTACATTTAGTAAGTAGAAACATGTTACTAAAACTTACATGTTTAATATGTTGCTGTTTCTATGCATGTCTCTCTCTCTCTATTAGCTATTTTATATTACGATTTTTCAAGTGGATACTAATATTTCTATGGAACTCTTCTAGTTAATGTTCTCCTGTGGGAGGAATTTATGAGTCAAGGTAGTGGTAAAAATTAACATTGCCCTTTCAAGATTAAAGCATGCTCCTTGCATTTAATTGTCTTTTTGTGTGTAAGAAAAAGAACTTAATATATCCAAGGGCACCATCTGCTGACAGGTTCAGGGTGCCAAACAAATGCTTTCATGGATTTTCAGATATTGGTAAAAATACCGTACAGACCTCACGTATATTAGAAAATACATTAGTGTTGGCTTGATTTTAAGGGGAGTTCATACTTGATACTGCTATAGGCTTGCTTCAAATTCATTTTTTGAATAGTCAGATTTTGGTGTGATTTTTCTCCTTCTGCAAGTATCAGTCTGGAGTTCATTTGCTAGAAACTGTTTTGAACCTGTCCCCAGGGGGACAAGACAGCACGACAGATCATTACTTCAGCAGTATTATGCAATGCTGAATCAAAGCAAAGTGAAACATTCCTCTGTCATTTTATTCTCATTTTGTTTGAATGCATTCTTATCCTGATATTTAGGAAAAGAGGCAACCGAGTAACTACAGAAAAGCAGGCAGTATGACCAACAATATACTGCTAGTCACTGTTGCCTACTATTTCTTTTTCTTCAGCCTGATAACCTTCTTCTAGGTCATGAAGTGCACAAATTTGCCATGGAAGTAATTGGAATCAACTCACTGTCAAAATGTGCAACGAGGGAAACTGCCAGTGTGATTTTAACCATCAGAAGATTAGCAGAGAGCAGCTTACTGTACAGGATATTCTGCTGGGAAATAGGAATTCATCACAGCTCAGACAGAAACTAGCATCACAAAGCTGTGGGTTTAGTAGTTACCATTTACTCAAAATTTACAGCTGGACTGGGCACCAGTGAGCAGTTCCTAACATCCTCCGAATATCTTTTTACATTATTACAGTCTTCTTAATTCACAGAGGAGAACAAGAGCTGGTTTTACAAAAATGTCAAAGCCTTCAGTTCAACTTTCACCTAGCTGTAGCATATACATTTTCTCTGCTGCCAGGAATCTGGAGGATTTTGAATAAGCTTTTATTGAGTACACTGACTGCTGCCTATCCCAGGGGTGCCTCCATAGCAGATGGCATGTCCCATTATCCTGCTTTGTTTTCACCTGTCTTTCCTTGTACTTCCAGCTTTTTTATACAGAATTCTGTGGCAGAAAAGCACAGCCATCTAAAGAAAAGACCAAAAGAAGCAAAGAAGTCTATTTTTTGTGATGAAGAGATGCTCTAATGCAAAGCATTTGTACATCCATGTTACACAAAACAAGATTAACAACAAAAGAATTTGAATGATATACACCGCAAAGAAAATTAATTTCAAGTGCATTTATTTTGAAATAAAGAAGAATATATGTATATTCTACATTACATAAATTATTATTAAACATGAGAAAAAATACTCAAAAACTAATCTGACACTTTCACATTCTATTTTATATTAACGGACTATAGTTCGGAAATATGTATAGAAAAATGATAAAATTGTCTCAAGCCAGCCATAAAAGCAAAGAGCACTATTGCCTAGGGTAGTGGAGGAGCCGAATGATGATGGTGCTGCTGCCTTCCCCAAGAGGAGGACCACTGTGAGAGGGCAGCAGTGACCGAAGAGGAAGGAGGGGAATCCCTTCAATAACTCCCTATCCTTTCTTCCCATTTTTTGTCCTTCATCACTGAAGTAGCAAATTGGGTTTTGCATACACTGACAAGAAGCAGTGAGACAGTTCTGCGTACCAAGATGATACATTGAATACCAACGATTTCCTAAACAATCACAAAGGGATTGCAGCTTATCCATGTTCTGTTGTGTCAATTCAAGTACCTCTATGAAAATCTTTTTTGATTTTTCTTGTTGTCAGTGGTTTAAGGAGGTCAAGGTGGAAACTTAAGTATTTATCATGAAATATAAATTAAAATAGTACCTTTCAAAAGCTTTCTGAACTGGCTTTTTCTTAGATTAAACCCACACCTAAAAAGACATTCTAATTAGCACTTTTTTTTTTTAATTCCCAGAGTGGAATTTCTTCAAAAACAGCCTGCTTTTCATTTTGCTTTGATTTTTAAACAGAGATAATTCTTACAATAAACTAAGCATTTCTGAACTTAGGTGCACTTACACAGATGCTATACATTTTTCACATCTGCATGTGATGTAAGATGGTATTTGAAAAACATGCACTAAACACAATTTCAAAAAATTTGCTTACAAGTATCTGAATTAATAAAAGATTTAAAACCATTGTTTTGGTTATATTTGAATTGTCTAACTAGGCCAAATATTTGCCTTTCTGATAACAATTTATTGACATTAGTTTTTGTGTGTCTGTTCAGTCAGTTAGAAATCTTTCAAGGTACAGATTCTTCCTAAACAGATACAGATTTATTTGAAGTCCAGTGAACCTTTTCAAGAATGATTATCAAAATTGTGTTCATGTTTCTTTAGACCTAATTCACACCATAGAGTAATCATCTTGAAAGGGAGTAAGAAAAGAGCACTGCTGCTGAACAGCACAGAAAAAAAAAAATTAGAGAAGACGAAAAAACAAATATAACAGTGTCCTTACGACTGTTTCAGTAACATCTAAACCTACACAGCATGAAAGGTCACGGTGGCTACGGACTGCCTGTAGTCTCCATCATACTCAAATAATACTACTGAGTGTTGCTCTGTGCTGCTGCATGCATTCATGTTTCGTTTTGCCTTTTAGTTTGACACAAATATGTTATTTATCTATTTTTCTAATGCTACATTCCAGAGTAGCAAATTAGACAACAACTGCTACTCAATGCCATGTCTTACTTCATCTAAAAGTGCACTATTCACAGGAAACACATGAAGTTTTACTCTACCAGAAATATAGACATGAATTTATATATATGGAAGTAGAGTTTATAATAAATATTACAAAGTGTGTGTTACTTAATGTGAATTTGAATATTTTTACTTTTCTTCAACATATTGCTCATAAGACATCTTAAAATCAATACAATTTTTTTTTAAGGATAAATTAATAAAAATAATAGTAAGACTTCAAGAATCTGAACATTATAGTCCATACAGTACCTCTCTCAGGTAAATACCTTTCACATTATAGCCGTAATAGTTTTACCATTTTCAAAATAAGTGCTTTGTTAGCTTCTAAGAGTTTAATTTGTACATTCAACTCATATGTGATTGTTATGCTACATGACGCATTCTCATTCCCAATTTAGCACAAACATTTAGTAGTGTTCTTCTGAAAGCAAATTCACAGTCTAAGTTGATGTGAGCAGTTTCTATTTGCTACCAAAATGTTTGCTTACCCAGGTGTAATACTTATTTTTGTTTTCCTTTATGTGACAAATATGTCTCAAAATAATTACAAAGATTTAAAATGCGTTCTTAAAAAAAGACTTCTGCGAATAGGATGATAGTTTGTCATTTAAATAAAATGCATACTGAAAAGTGGTTGTAAGAGTTCATAACAAGTACTTTTAGTGGAAAAGTAGTCCTGTGTTTTCTACTGCAGCTGAAAGATTCATGATTCACCCGGGTTAGCTTGTTCTTCATCCAGAATTTATACGAATAAATATGGTTCTAACCAGTGCACACAATACTTCTTTCTTTCTTTATCTTAGCATATCTCGTCTCCGAAATTGCTTCCATAGATCTCTGAGATGTTCACTGGTTACAGTCATCACACAAGAATAATATTCCTTCCAACCATACTTTGGACTCTCCTGTGAAAAGTAAAAAACATACAATTGGAAAATGATATTTTTCACCCTGATACTACATGAAATTTTACTCAGACTCATACAAACCAGATATACGTTTTAATATTGAAATCATGAATGATCAAATACTTCTATGGCTTGGAAGTACTTAAAATGAGGGTTATAAATCTTTATGTACGGTAACTTTTCAAAATATATCCTCATCTCACAGCACACAGCATTCAACAGAAAGCCTATTTATATTAAAAAGCTGTAAGAAAGGACTTCATTCAGATGTGAATGAAGAAAATATTCTATAGTTTTGTTTCTTCCTTCTTCATGTTGACAGCGCACTAAAAAGTTCACCTCTAGCACGACCACAGAAAATTATTGATGTTTATGAAACTGAGGCATTAACAAAAGCCAAATATAATATAGGCAGATGATATGAAAGCTTCTTTATACTAGGTTACGTTAATCCTAAACTGCATTGTAGTTCAGTAACATTAGTAAGTGCTCATTGAATGGAGGGGAATAACGGCCAAAGGCTGGCCTGGGAAACTCAGTAGGCTGTATTCTGTCTGTAGGAATCACTGGATCTCCTTATTTCTTCCACTATGCCTAACTTCACAAGCCTGTTTTGATAGTACATACACAAAGATGGATCAGGACTAAATATTACAGCAGCTAGGGAAAGAGGCTGAGGGAGGAACAGGAATTGTTGCAGATGAGTCACAAGTATTTACAAGTAATTTTAAATTGTAATCCATCAGTATCTGGAGGAAAATGGTTACAGTGTCAAGGTGAGAAATTGTCTGATAGCTTGTTTTGGTTAAACTGAGTGAAGTTGTTAAAAATATTGTGCCATTGCACAGTACCAATCATTACAGAATGAAGCCTACATCCCATATATTATTACTCATCTTGTATAATTAAGACCATACAATATTATGCAGAAGTTGTAAATATTCAGAAAACAATCTAATCTACAGCAGTATATATATAACAGACTTTAATTGAAATATTATAAACAGTACTTACATGAATATGTAATTTAGTTGAGATTTATGGTCAATTTACTAAAAAATGCATTACTTGCAAAATGCATTGTATTATTTAACAAAAGCACATTCAGTTGATTAACTAGTGCTTTAAGATATGCATTTCCTTTTTATTTTATGAAACAGGTTCAGAAAAATGTTCATGAAAATCAGTAAAAGAAACACTGAACTACACTCTTCATCTACTTCTAAGTGCATGCATTGTTTTTGTATCTACTCTCAGTGTAGTAAACTTCTAGAAAGAACACCTTGTCCATGTACTCTCCGATATACTCCCATTCCACCGGAACATTTTCCTCCTGCTGTATCCAGATATGTTTTTAAGGGTCTAGTCAGTTTTAGCATCAAAAATCTGAGTTCTGTAACTTCCAGTTATTTACATTTGTAAGATGAGTAAGGTGTGGCTATCACACACTCCTCACTTCATCTGCTTTAGAGATGAGTTAAGCAACAGCATCTTCCCTTTTTTTTTTTTTTTTTAAAACGCTCTCTCTTCTGATAGATGTATTCAACCATTGTATATTAGGAAAGTATGGAAACTAAAAGCTTTCAAAATATTAACTGCATGACAAATCAGAAGACAGAAGATAGCAATTTATTGTTGAAATATGAACAGAAATGAAGTTCTAAATTCACGCTTGAGTCTTTCATGTCTTTCTCAAAATGAAATTTCCTTCCCGAATCAGCCCCCCCCCTTTTTTTTT
>VXAL01018419.1:61229-72150 GCA_013399475.1 Chauna torquata
TTTTTTTACCTACTATTACTTCCTAAAAGACTTAATCAGAAATTCAGAAAACCCACAAAATTCAGACCATGTAACAAACAGTTCTTTTAATGCAAAAATCTTAAGATATTCAAGAAATTATTGGGATATACATCTCAATTTCTAGATTTACAATTGTGACAGTATTTACCTTCAATACTGTAAAAGTCAATAAAATTGGAATTACAGCTTAAGTATCTATTGCAATTACTGAACACACAAATAGTTTAGCAAAGACTACTTTTAAATGCACTGGAATTCCTACTGAAGTTGACCTCTAGCATCCTGCTTCAGAAATTAGCTCTCAAGGGCTTTGTTAAAAAAATTCTGGATAACCTTTTCTTAAATTGTTCAAAGTAGAGTCCTCCTCTCAGCTCTGTTTGTCAATTCTCTACTACAGTGTTTTTTCTGTTCTCCCTACAGTACATGCAAAGCAGTGCCTGCTGATGCCAAGTCAGGTTTTGTGCCCTGCAGCAAGAGCAACGTAGAAAGACAAGCTCTGCAAGAACATTGTCAGCTGTTTGGACCACACAGAGCTTGTATAATTGATCCCAAAGGACAGATTTTCATTTTTTATTCTAAGGGTACGACATTCTTTATGCCATGAAGTAAATGGCACTAGTGCAATTTAGAGAGATGCAGTGTTCAGCACAACGTACTCTTTATCCCATTTCAGGGTGCCAGTTCAAACTATGGGATAATCAGTGACAAGTATGCCAAGTATCTTCACCTCTTTCAACAGAGTTCTAAGTTTAGCACAGAAAGTATATTGAAGCACTGACAATGATCTTCACATTTATGTTTGGAACAAAGTAAAATTAAGCGCAATCGTATCGCGCCTAACCTTGGGATGCATTTGCAGCAGATTTTTGTATTTCACATATATTTGTGTTCTGCATTTTGTTCCAGTCTGTACATCAGACCAAAATTTAATTAACAATTGAAATTGTTCAATTTCAAATCCCCAATGAATCAGTCTTTATTCTCTTTTCAATTCAAAATCTAAACAAAAAATAATTATTTTTAGAATTCTGTAAATTCACTTTCACTTCACACTGTATGGCAAAGACAGTTCTGTTCTCCACAGAAACGAACTCCAAATCACTTCTCATGTGTTTTGATTAAAGTTTCCATTTCCATTAACTTACATTTGCAACAAACTTTAAGAAATATTTACAAATGTGAAATTACAAGCTATGTAACACTTTACACCAAAGGAACTCAGACTAGCTAACGACTGGATATGTTAATGTAATTCATCACAAGAGACAAGGAGCAGTTGCTCAAATGATGAGTAGTAGATGACTAACATGTCTGTAGGGAAGAAGGAATTTTACATATATGAGGCTTATACTGCATTCTTCACTACACAGGGAACAAATATCCGATATAGTCCTACATGAGCAAGCTTAGGTACCAGAAGCATTCTTGTTATAGCACCCAGGAGTTCCAGGTGGGAAGAACACGCCAAATTAACCAGCAACCTCTATACTACTGCTGTGAGGCTGCCTCTAACCATGCTAGTGCACTCAGAATTAGTTTTGTTTCTCTGTGCTGTCTCCCAGTGCGTACTGTAGACATACCATTATCCAACTTCAAAAATTTTCCTTGAGGATGACTTTATACAGACTGGACAAAATCTCCCTTTATAAATCTTCATTGTGTGTGTGTATATATGTAAATAAATATATACATTTATTTTTCTTCCAGTTTGCTCTATCGCAACAGATGAATTAATTTATTGCCTGAATTCAGATCTCTGTCAATGCATCTAGGTATATAAACTTGAAGCTTTTATCAGTCTCTTTTTGCCACCAGGCTAATCTTATTAGGCATAATGATTAGACATTGGATTCTTTTCTGTCACGGCATTTTATTCCAGTCAGTCACATACCCTTCACTGAAATTATCAGGAAAGGATCATGACTGTATAACATTTTGCCAGTTTCCTGTAAGAGCTGTTCACTATCTTGAAAAGTTTACAGTTTAAACAACACGTGATGTGCAATTACAACACAGTCTGTACCTGGCAATGTAAAATGTAAAAAAATACAACCTAATCAATGGCAGAATTAGTGGGGACACAAAGACACTGCATAATTTTTAAAGACATGGGAAAAGAAGAAAGAAAATTCTGAAATAGTCAAACTTTTAAAGAGATGAAGTTACACAAAATATATCTGAAGCCATGAATTTCCTCTTCAGTGATTGTTGAGTGTATTGGGTTTACGTGGTAAAGGTTTGGTAGCAGGGGGGCCACAGGGGTGGCTTCTGTGAGAAGATTCCAGAAGCTGCCCCATGTCAGATAAGAGGCAGCTCCAGCCAGCTCCAAAAGGGACCCGCTGCTGGCCAGAGCTGAGCCAGTGAGCGATGTTGTTTGCGCCTCTGGGAGAGATTGAAGTAAGGGAAAAAACTGCTGGGCAACAGCAGCTGGGAGAGAGGAGTGAGGGACAGCCCTGCTGACACCAAGGTCAGTGAAGAAGGAGGGCAGGAGGTGCTCCAGGCACCAGAGCAGAAGTTCCCCTGCAGCCCGTGGTGAGGCCCATGGTGGAGCAGGCTGTCCCCCTGCAGCCCATGGGTTACCACACGGAGCAGATCTCCACACTGCAGCCCGTGGAGGAGCCCATGGAGGAGCAGGTGGATGTGGCCTGAAGGAGGCNCCCATTCGGGAAGGACGGCATCCCATGGGAGGGACCCCACGCTGGAGCAGGGGAACAGAGGGTGACCACGAAGGAGCGGCAGAGACGCAGCGATATGGGCTGAGCGCAGCCCCCATTCCCCGTTCCCCTGCCCCACTCGGGGTTAGGAGGTAGAAGAGGGTGGATGGGGGGAAGGTGTTTTTAGTTTGCTTTTAGTTTCTCACTGCTCTAGTCTGCTAGTTATAGCAATAAATTACATTAATCTCCCTATGTTGAGTCTGTTTTGCTCGTGACGGTAATTAGTGAGCAACCTTCTTGTCCTTATCTCAACACTTAAGCCCTTGTCCATTGTATTTTCTCCCCCTGTTCCTTTGAGGAGGGGGAGTGAGAGAGTGGTTGTGGTGGAGTTCCGCTGCTCAGCTCGGTAAAACCACCACATTGAGTTAAAACAACATTTTAGTAATCCAACTATTTCATTGGTTATTTACATTTCCCATTAATCAGGTGGAGAAACCAGACATTTTGTTTGTTAAGATCAAATTTCCTTTTTTGTTCCTTACGTATTAGTACAATGCTTCAGTATTTAGGTTATACAACTACATGTTAATAGTTAATCAAAATAATAAAGAAATAATCCTATGATGGTTATTTTTTTAGTGTAACAGTCTAGTGTATGCATATGAAACAGAACTCGTTTTCTTCTGTAAAGACAAAGCAGCCGCATAAACCTGGATATGCCCCAGGCTATCTTTACTAATGCATTTCAAAAAAGTACCCTGTTCAAAAGATATGACACTACATTGAAAAAAATGGTATGAAGAGCACCAGAGAAGACAGTTTGGGATACATTGCACGCTCTGCCATGGGAATGAGTCAATATTTTAAATATAGTCTCTCTCCCTTACCTATCTTGCACAAGGGTCTACAAAAGAAAAACATCAGAGAGACTGGTGAGCTGGTGGGCTACCAGTCTGAGTACTTAGAGACTTTGATTTTCCACCATGCTGGCAGCCAGCCATCACCTCTGATAAAGAGGATTCAAGAAAATCCTGCTGTGTATCTACATTGCTTGCTTTCCTGCCATGCTGTTTCAGAGTTAGGGAAGAAAGATTTAAACCAGAGGCATCCAAAAATGGTTATCAGACAAGAAATCTCAGCTTAATATTGTGCCTCAGAATTTTAAACACTGGGGGAACTATAGTCAAATCTATCTGGGTTGAGAGCACATGAGATGCACTGCCTACTCCACTGGTCCACTCACCACGCCACTGGCAATGGGGTTTTGTTTAGTACATCTCTTTGTTCCTCCCCACTGCAAAATAATAAATCTGGGACCTATGTTAGCTGTTAACAGTCTTCATGGCAGCTGCTGCAAAGCCTTAAGAGAGTTTAAGATTCAAATGTCTACTAACGCATTTCTGCTGTGCCTACAGGATGACCAGTAGTTTCACAATACGGCTCCAGAATACTCACACTGCAGTTTTTACACTTCACAATACAATTTAATTATAAGAATGAACATTCAGATGGTGGATACACAGAAACAGCCATAGTGATCACATGTGGTCACAGTGCTTATTTTTGGAAATTGTTGGTGTAGAATAAATTGTGCCAAAAACACATTGTTTTCAAAAGCAACTGTATAAATCAAAGTAGAATCAAGTCTCTCAGTGAGAAAAATCTGCCGTTACAATCTTCATTGGTAAATATTTATGAGCTATAGATACCTGAGAAATTATTGAAGAGATCATCACAGGACAGACAGAAAACAGCAACAGAAACTATGAAAGAATACTTTTCCCTTTTCCAAACATAGCACAAAATTGCAGTTGGCTTACAAAACATTGACAGCATGAGTTAGCTATTGCCAACTCCAGAATGAAATCCTATCACTTCAGTGAAAAACACAACATGACATTTTGAGCAACTACATTGCCTACAATCAGGTAACCTAGTCCTGAATTCTGAAACGGGAAACAAAGCAGTGACAGTTTAACATTCAGCCATTCCTGCAAGCATGCCAGCACACTCAGACTGGGCAGCTAACACATACCGTAATTTATCTGCTATAGAGTTCCTTCCTCACGCAGGATTTGAAAGTAGTATACCTCTGTATAGGTTTGTAGCCCTGTGGAGCAGAAGATGGAGAAGTGCGCAGATGCAGACAACATGTGAAGGCAGCCAGAGGTAAGCATAAGACAACAGTATCATGAAAATACAAAACATGGCTTTCAGTGATGAATAACTAGAAGATACAGTACAGTACATGCTAGGTAAAATGCTTATCATCTAGTCATTAAGGTCTGAATCTTTCAGTTTAAAAATTAAATTTATAAAGCAAAGGGAATCTACTTATATATTTTTAAACTGAAAAAAAAAAGAAAAAATAAATACTTTAAATCAAACAGCAAGGAGGGAAAAAAAAGCTTTTCATTTCTGCATTTTGGTAAGTTTATGGCAATACTCTGACTGACCACTTGATGGCAGCTTAATATACTAGTTTGCTTCAAAGTACTAGAAACAAAAAAAGGTTTGAGATTATGATACTGTGTTCCAGAAAGAGAGAAATCTCATTTGATAAACTCTTTAAGACATTTGTTTTCTCAAAATATACTTCAAATACATGCTAAAATGAATATTTATAATGCTCCTATAAAGGGTAGGACCTGATTTTCTTCAAGTTTATAAGTTTATGGCTAATCTTTTAAATAGGACAAATAGGACAGACTTTTCAGAATTCCAGTTCCATCACACTTGTGTAACTCTTTGCTCTTGCTTCAAGTACCTTTGCTTTAGTCAGACTATATAATTACAAAATGCCCTTTTCTATAATACATAGTCCTAGTAACAAGATCTGTAATAACCTCAAGATTCTTCTGGGCAAACATTTTAATAAAGCAGCTTTTAAAAAAGCTGAATTACTAAGTATAAAATGTTAATTGTGAAATCACACTTCAAATTATAGGCCTGTTTTAATCTGTTATTTTCAGATGTCTTTAAAATGATAATCAGGAACTACACTGACTCGGGTAGACATTGACTGTAAGATACTTAATATTAAAATCAGGCATTTACACTTTATAATACAGGTTAAAATTTGTCAAGGCAAAAATTTCCATGTTCCTACAAACTACTGCATAAGCAGAAGCTATAACGTTCTTCCATCTGTATAACGGAACTGACCAAATCTTAATACGGATTCAAAACATAGTTATTAACAAAGAAAAGATTAGCAATTTGTTAGTTTTGATTTAGCACAAGACAACATTTGAGCCCACCACAACGTATGAGCTAAAGAGTGAACTTTTACTTATTCTGGCCACATTAAATACTGTACAACTTTTTTAAGTACAAACAATAGGAAGCAATTTTCCACCAATTGGTTCTGGGCAAAAAGTTCTTATGTCTTTCTCGTTCTCATTCTAAAACGAGATGGGAGGAGGGAGGTATAATTAAACTACAAAGGAAGATTCTTGCAGTTTTCACTTCACAGGCCACTACCCACTCCCAGAAAAATCACATTTGTGTGACACAAAAACTTACTCAAAATGGTTAATTCATAAGTTTGGTACTGTAGCTGTCTTGGAATACTGCTGATTGGTGAAAAGAATGATTTTTTTCTGAATAATCAAGTGTGTATGTAGGTATGTTTAAAAAAAAGAATATGGTATTTTTGGTCTCTGAACTATAGGACCAAATCATGATCTTCTTCTATGCAATCCAGGAGATATCCAATATCTAATTAAAACTAGACATACCATTTATGAAGGAAGGTGCTACTTGTCTAAACATCCTTGTCTATTCTTCATATTTTTTATACAGTCCACTGCAATATTTTAAAGTGGCATAGGCAAAAGAAAGATACATGCATAAGGCTAACTAGTGCTGGATGACAAATTCTCGAGGATTGTATGTGATTTCTGTCATGCATTTTGTGAAATAGAAACATGTAAAACATTTACAAGAATTGCTTAGTAAGCAGACTGTGTTCTGGTTAAATTAACATACACTGCACACTTACATTTAGTAAACAAAACATATAGCCGAACATCTTGAAATGGTTATGAAACAATTATCATTCCTACACCATAAAAGGATTTGAGGACCAACAAGAATATAAGCTCATGACAAATGCAGTGGTTGTTATCCACACTTTTACGTTAGGTCATAATATTACAAAAATAACAAGTAACCTATTAAACTCAACACCACTTCACAAAAAGTTCTAAAATTACAATTAGAAAGTTAATTAAAAATGACTAAAATTACATTACAGAAATAATATACTGAAATGTGAATTCAGAAACCATTGTACACTCCTTACAGAAAAGTTAAAGTTCAAAAATCTATGTCTAAGGGATTAGGTTGTAGGTAAGAAAAGCTTTTTGCATTTGGTTAAAAATGTTAACACCTGTTATATGAAGAAAAAAAATGCAACTTTTATTTGATCATACTCTAATTTAAAACTTTGCTGCTACTATACAATTGCTACACTGTACTACAGTGAAACTGAAGAGGGCAGTAAGGTCTATATGTTCACCTAAAGGACAAAGTTCTACATGTGATTTACAAGCTTGTTCGGTATGAAAATTTTCTGCAAGTAAATTCCTGCCCTCTAGCTTCTTGTAATTTAATATGTTAGATACAGGTTTAAATTATCAAAAGCAACTTTGAACTAGAATATAGTGTTGTTCAGTATAACTTCACTAACTCTTTATTTGAAAATTAAAACTATCATCTGCTGCAACTCTTTCTAATACTCATTATCAATACTTGGTATTTTAAATGTTTTAAAGAGCTGATGGTTGACCTTTAACTAAACTGCCAAGTTAGAGAGACAGACTCTCTCTTCTCTGAAAATAACCCAGACGTAATTGCTATCCTTGTTACAAAACTCCTCATGCCAATCAATTAGTTGCACAATACAGAAGAAATGACAGTATGCAGTGGATTTCTCATCTCCAATTTGATTTGTGTACTATAAAGGTACATTATCTCTTCTATGTATTGCTTTCCAATAAAAATAAAATCAAGAATTTGAGAAGGAGAAGAATTTGAGGAGGAATCTTACAGACTGCTTCAGGATTTCTATAAAATACGCTTAAAACTATGAACGGTTGGTTTGCAACATATTGATGCTACAAATCACAAACTAAGTTGAAATAAGTAGTAAAGTTAATTAAGATAACTACAAAAATTAAAATCCTTACCCTAAACCCTCGATTAAGTCTATCTTTCATAATGCCGATAAATTCTTTGTAACTCAATTGGTCATCTCGGTCGACATCAAAAATCTTGAACACTGTGTTCACCAAATGTGGTGAAAGCTTCACACCTGTGGCTACATACACAGCACGCTTGAATTCATCTATATAAAGAAAATACCGGAAGAAAAAACAAACATAGAAATTTAAAGTTTCTTTGTGGACAACATATTATGAAATCCAAGTAACTTTTTAACTAAGTTTTCACACTTAAGCACTCAAAAATAATAAAATGTGAAAAGTAGAATTGAATTTCACAGGTCTAAAACAAGTAGTTCTCAACTAGTATAAAATAATATATTCAGTATCAATTATTTTGCATGACAGACAACAGCACATATACTATACTACATGTAATAACAAAAATTGGACAATCTTATTATAATTAAACTTACATTTATACTGATGGCATCTACTTGATTGACAAGAAACAGTACTTAAGAAATAGAGCACAGAGAAAACTGTATACTCCTTTGGTAAGGCTACACGAGGTAGGACTACACTGGTGCTACTGTGTCAGACCCACTGAGGTGGTACTTGGGGCGAGCACACAAGTTTGACCACTTCACATGATTCTTCATCTTGCACTTCCCACGCATCTCAAAATGTTGCATTAACGATGTTAGTTGGTACATGCCTTTCAGTCCCCACTTACCAATTTGTTCAAAAAACCTAATCACTCTTTGAATCTTCTGATACTGTTTCCTTCCATGAATTTCATAGCAGCAAGTTCGAGACCCACTGCGTAAAGAAATGCTTTTTTTTTGCTTTAAACTGATCTCTTACTAGTGTCATCAAGTGCTTCTTAACTCCTGCATTGCAGGATTTGGTGACAAACTGTTCTGCATTCTGCTTATCCACCACTTACATAACTTTGTAAAGCTTGATCATATCTCTCACGATAAGACTGAGACTTCTTTCAAAGCTTCTTTCCTAGCCTTTTCAGCATTTTACCTGAGATGCTAAAACTAAAAACTAGGAATCATAAAACAATTTCCTTTCTATTCCTGTCAACAGCTCAGTATCTTTGTCAACAAATGTAATAATTATCTGACTTTTTATAAATACTTACCTTGACCTATGGAACGACTTGCAAAATTATACATTTGCATTGCAATTGTAAAGTCCTCTAGGTTGTTCAAGAACTGGAAAAATGATCTAAACTCATCAAATGTGATACCCTTATGAATAAAAGAGAAAGTGTATTAGTACCATTAGAATTATCAGTAGTGATGACAAGTGAATAAACAAACCTTGCCATTACATGCATCTAACTTCATTTAAGAATAGATACTACATTCACTGAAATAAACAGAAGTTTGTACTGAAGTCAGTGATGCAAAGAATTGTAGTCTCCTGCAGAATGTAAGACGTCTTTCCTATTTGCCAACGCAATGGATAGCAATTCTTGCTCAAAATACAGTCAAAAATACTGTTCCACTGCTTAAGGCAATCTTAAAAATTCCAGGAGGATTATTACATGGCAGTTAATATTGAGAATAAGAGTTTAGGTTTGTATAAATATTGGAATACGTCTACCACTCAAAACCTGCAAACCACTATTATTTCTACATGTGTGCGCATGCTCACAAAAATACACTGAATTCATAGACACATGTACGATCTACTCTAAGCTCTGTACTTTAAGGTGAAGGTTTTACATATTCAGATTTAGCTATGTAAATCTCTTCAGCTGATACTCTAAGTTTTACATTGCAGGGCTTGTTCAATTTAAAAAAAAATCTTTTTCATTTTGACCAGAATTCAGAATTTCTTCTCTGAAAGTTGTGAAAAGAACATTTTTTTTCCCTTTCCTTCTGGTATTTCTTCTGCTTTTCTCTTGTCTTAGCTACAAATCCAAAGACCTGATAATTTACCTCTAAATCAATTTTGAAAGAAACCTTTAACAGAGACTTTGAATTAAGCCAGAATTGAATTAATGCCTCTCTCTCATTTGACAGAATGGAAATCCCATTTCATCCCTTCTTATCCTTTCCATGTAGAAGGAAATAGAACTATTTTTTATTTATTTGGACAGATATTTTATACGGCAAAGAAAACTATTAATGCACAAATTCTATTAAAATTCATAGACTTTCTTTAGGAGCTGATATTTGTACTAATTTCAGATGCCAGCTTAAATGAATTACTGCTTGGCATCTAGTTAGTAAAGGAGGAAAACATCCTCTGAGCAGGCAACATGCCAGCTGAACATTTTAACACGACTACAGTATGCCAAATGATCATCACGTGGCTTTAGAGACTGCTACATAGAGCACCATGAAAGATTAACACTGCCAACTGTGAAAGTAGCTGCTTATCACTTTACAGGCTAGACTCATTTTTTTCTAAATGGAATGCTCTGTTTTGTATTAGTCTTGCACGATATCACTATAAAGAAAAAAAACAATATATTTTATAATTTTGGAATTATAAGTCTATGACAAGCGTAAAAAAGTGCAAACATTTATTGCCATGGAGGCATTGCTCATGAGGCAAAGTCCCATTCTCAAAACCCTGTGGCCAGCAAGATGGTTGTCACAGGGATTTACTTTTTCCACTGTACTGACAACACATTTACCAAACCAGTGATATGGCATTATGAAAAATGGCGATTTCCTATTTTAATTAATGACGTATAGTATTTGACGATCAGATATACGGCAGAAGTGCCAGGATATTCCCGGAATGCAACATAAGCAAACTTGTAACTGAGTGACACACTGTTCTACGTGGAAGCTGATGGCCCCCCTAGAGATCAAGAAGAGGAAACTACTGTGGAAGACTTGCTATCAGAACAGTGGTATTGGAAGACTTAGATATGAACTTCAAAGAATACTTCCCTGTGTTTAAAAAAAAGTGTCTGTATTTATANCACCTTTTACAGAGTAGTTAGAACTGAGCTCCTCAACAGCTAGACTGGCAACTCAGAAAGGGTTGGTGAGTAGGAACTCTGATCCCAACCACATTACTTCCTCTTACACCTAATCTGGTAAGAAA
>VXAL01018421.1:11381-49698 GCA_013399475.1 Chauna torquata
TAAGCAATTTTCTTGTATCTCAGATTTCTCCAGTCCAAAAATAATAGAGAGTTCTACAAAAACTATTCACTTTTCCAACAAGTTCCCACTTAGAAATACAAAACGTCTAGCTCTACTCAATTTCTTGGAAATGATAATAAAAACAAACCAAAAATGAGGACAAAAGCTTCACGTATTCTATCAAAATAAACAACGTTAACAGATTGTGCTTTTTTCTAAACCATAGATAAATACCTTTGTACCTCATTTTCACAGAGGTTAAGCTAACATTATTTAAAAAGTTTGAAAGAAATCATGACTTTACCAGTTTCATAACACTAACATGGAGGGCAGAGGAGAAAGAACAAGAAAAAAAAATGTTTAACTAAAAAAACCTCTCAGGTGGGAGTAGATAAGTGCTGGTTTTTGTGTGTGTGGTTTTTTTTTTTCTAAAACTAGAAAGAGTTTTATTGCTTAACACATTAGAATCATGAGTTCTAAATCATTTTAAGCTCAAAGAAATTTGCATACAGCAGCTGATACATTCCTGCAAACCCTCCTTCACCTAGTTGATCCAAGTGACATTTGCGCAGCTCCTGCTTGTGCAAACAGTACTCACAGGAGCAGGAACTGCCAGACAGAGCTTAATTTAAAAGCACGTACAGACAGCATAATAGACAAGAATACTATAATAGTAGTACGAAATACAAGAATCTACAATTCAAACAGCAGCAAGAATCAGGCTTATGTATAATACAGACATGATACAAAGAGCAAAATACTACTGTAACTAAAGGAACGCTGTGAGGGGACTAACACGAAGCCCCAAAACGTGCAGAGGTACTGCAGCATGACAGTACTTCGTAGCACTTGACAAAGGGATAACAGGAACATTTGATATTGCTTACATTTGATAAATATTTATACTTTATCTACCCCATTTGAAATTTTTACTTACTGCAGCCTACGGAAAAGATGAGAGGCTTCAAGATACAGTTATCCTACACTATCCTACAATCATCCTATAGCCAGAGGACAATTCAATATTTCCGCTGCATAGGCTGAAGTAGTACTAAACAGTGCCTTGACTCAATCACAGTCACCAATTTCTATTAATCTAAAAATAAAGGATGGTAAGAATCTCCCATTACCTTATATATTTTGCATTTGTGCTTTATTTAATCAAAACAAAAATCATTTTCATCATTATTTTAAGAGCTAATCAAAAAAATGAGGAATATATTCTTTTTCAGGACCTGACAGTGTAATTCCCATTCCTGCAGTGGCCCCATTTCACTGAGAATTCTGAGTACTAAAAGTCTGAAATGTACCAAGCCAGCCCTTTCCTTGGAGAAAAAAATCATTGAAAATACAGATTCATTCTTTCATACAATTCTAGTTTGAAAAGTCAGTCATCTGCACACAAACATTCATCTCTATTTACTGTATGGATTATTGATCCAGACCCAAAGAAGTGACTACATTTTACTGTGATAATTTGGCTACCATGCTTGCTCAATGAATTTACCACTGAACAATTTTTGTTGGAAACAAGTTCCTGCACATGCACAGTGACTGCTTTTCAAAACATAACAACCAGGTTCATTTCCACATATAGTTTATATATTTCCTCAGATTTCCAGTGCAAATTGTCTATATCATGCTCTAAGTCTTCATGTTTTCCATTCCAAAAAAGGAGAAATATTGAAGTTTTGGGTTTGGATCATTCCTAAAACTACAGATACAAAACATATTACTATACCAGAAGCTGCTGCACCATTATTTCCAGCTCAGATACCAAGCATACGAAAGAGTTAAAAATTTTCTTTTTATTTAGAGCAGAACCCCGGGGGTTCAATTAAATCCAACAATATTCAATTGTAAACTAGATTAGGAAAAATCTCAAAAGACTTCTATGGCACAGACAGCTTTTTTCATTCTGTCCAGCTCCTGCCACAGCTGCCTGGGCTCCACTTCACCATAGCTGCATCCGTGGCTGCGCCAGGAGCTGCTCCACCGAATGGGACATTCTTGCATCCAACGGAAGGGCTGACCGCGCTCCAAGTGGGTCTGCTGCTGAGAACTCACGGCATTAGGACGACTATGGCCCTACTGCTCTGGCAGATCAGATCAAAGCAAAAGCCCTCACCCCTGTACTGCTTTGTGTGGACCAGTGCATAGTCACGCTGTTCATGCCTAGCACCTGCTGGGCAGATCGGCCAAGTCCCTCCTGCGTTTGTCCTACATCTACTCTCAGCTCCTTTGCTCCTGATGCATCATTACTGTCTGTAAGCTGTGACGCAGGCAAACAAAAACAGTTTTCTAGCATAAAGCTGAGGGTGTTTCCTGACTGGCTTTGAGCATACGGGAATGTCTGAGCACGCACGGCCTGCTCCAGTACCTTTAAGGACCATCCTAAGCGGAGGGACTATGCCTCAGCACAGTACAGCGTACAGCATTTCTGGATGGCATCCTATAGCAAACTAGTGCCCACATTTCTTCTTGCAGGGAAGAAGCTGGTTGCTCTCAAAGACAGCCCCAAAATAAAGTGCTGGAACAAAACAGGGAGCAACACAAATTCATACTGTAAGACCAAGCTAACATCAACAGGAAAAAAAAGGTGTCCAACGGATTTTTAGCATGTTCAATTACTTCAGCAAGACTGTCTGCATTTCAAACTTCAGTCACCTTAGCTTTATTCGAAAAATGCTGTAAGAGACATATAGAGAAAGGCAAAGTTAATCCTCCTTATACACTAAACTTTATGCAACCAGGCAATTCTCAGCTGATGGTGGATATTCTGTGGCCAAAGGAGATGAGTAACCAGTACCTCTGTGAGAGAGATATATGTCGGTTGAATGAACAAAAGCAGAATACTGATCCATACTTCAAACAAGTTTTAATTGTATAATGCATTATAATCATCTACATTTGCCTATTTCAGCCTGACAAATGAAAAAAAAATCCTTACCTCCTCCTGCTTTTTGCTATATATTATCCATCTTTGTCTCACCTGGATTGAAGCACACAAAAGGAAAAACTAAAATTTCTGAAAAGCTAGTATATATACACAGACATGCAAGGCTTTTTTTTTTTTTTTTTTTTTTAGAAAAAGTGTTTTCCATTTCAAAAATGGACAAAAAATCCTCAAATCTGCTAATCAGACCAAAGCAGCTGTATACTGAGCACTTGCTACTTCAAATGTAGCTGTTGGGAATGGAGACAAATTTCTGGTTTAAAAGGCAGTATTAGGTTTGTTTTTAATAACACACAACTTTTGTAACTGTACCAGATCCAGAGTGTCAATAGCCACAGAAACGCTCTGTCAAAGTGTTTCCCACTCAATAGTACTCAGGTGCGCATTTTTCTTTATAGGTGCTTCCTTCCTTTATTTCTTAAAAGCATCTTGCTGCAAGTAGGCAGCCTGTTATACATAAAGGGTAGATTTCCACTCTGCACTGTGTATTGAAGTGCAAAATCAAGTTCAGCTGCAGCATTAGCATCAGAGCAAAAAAGCCACAGCACACCTGCAAAGCTCTCAGACTCCCCCCACCTTGATTTGTCAATTTGCTCTGGACCTTATAGAAACTAATCAGCATCTCAATTTCATTTTCACATATCTTCACTGCAATCATATTTAAACTAGATAGATACGTAGCCTTCAGTGTAAAAGAGATCTGAAGAGTTGGTAAATAAAATCAAGAATCAATTACTATATTTTAAGCTGATAAGAAGTTGGGAGATTTATCACATGGAAAATAAATGTTTTCCTGGTAGTATTTTAATTAACACTAGCTACAAATGATAATACAGAACTTTTACATGGTAAATAGCTTTTAAATAACTGGAAGTTTTAATGCTGATTTCAAGCAAAAAAAATCACAATCTATTCACAAAGGTGAATAGATTAGCCTACCATGGTTCAGAAAACAGCACTCATTTTCATAATGCCTAAATTTGTTTTGATTTTCAGTTCTTAAAGAACCATAGCCAGTGTTTGTTAAAACAATACATATCAAAATTTATTAGTGAACTAAGTTTTATTGTAAAAGAATACCAAATAAAAAACAGATGCATACTTTTACATGCACAAATGCTCCCAAAACCCTACCTGCAAGAGAAACGAGAACTAATAAGCTAGCTGTACAACACTTCAATTACATGACCACCAAAAGTGAGCATTTCAAAGATATTCAACACAAAAACTTATTTCTGCCATTCAGAAATGGAAAGCATCTCTTGAAATTCAACTGTGGGGGGATATGTTCTCTGCACAGGAAATTTTTGTCTCGGGTGAAGCTGTCCAGAATGAAGATAAATAGCTATTATCTATATCTTTAGGGCAACAACAATATACTGTAGCATGCTTGGTCCAACGTACCCGTTATTCTGCCCTGCAACCCTCCCTGCTCCAACCATATCCTTTGATTTCCTTCATCTACTTTGTGTAGCTGATATTTCTTTCTTACAAGAAACTAGAGTTGTAAGACATTTATCAAAAAAGCAAAAGCTCTTGAATTTCTTCTCCTTACAATTTAATAAAACAAGCTAAAAATCAATACACATAGAAACAAATCTTAGAACTATAAGTGACTGAGAGTGCATTATATTTGATACAGTAGATAAACTAAAACCTGAGCAACCACCGATCACATACCATAATAGCAACAAAGCAGACAGGATTATGGTAATTAAGTAGTAGAGATCAATAGAATATCTCTAGATTTTGGACAGTCAGCAAGAAGCAGTTCTTTGAGTTTCTGACTGGGATAACAGTCTGATACTTTTTTGTTGTTGTTGTTAGCCTGGCATAATCTATCTTAAGGAAAGAACTTGGTTGTATACTTAGCCTACAGATGAAATCAAGACGAATGTCAGATTTTAATGAGTTCATTGCAAAAAGCAATTTCAAGGAACCAGTCAAAGCACAACTGAAAACAATGAACTTAAAAAAAAGTTGGACACTTTTTGTGGTTTTCTGGTTTTATTATTATTAATTATTCATGGAAGCAAAATATCCATTTCTTAATTTTATTGTTTAGAAGAAAGCATGATTTTTGATAGATATACACATCAGAAGTTTCATAGCAAAATACAAGAAAAACTTGAATTTCAGAAGTTTTGTTTCAAGATATGACTGAAAGTATAAGATCCTTGCTGACTGTCCCAGCACAAATACAGAGGAAAAAGGAGTGCAAAACAAAATGTCCCTGATAGTTCTTTATATTTGCTATACATAACAAATGTGGTATATATTGAACCAACATTGGCCCTCACTTATCTTTGATTCATGCCTACATCCTGGCTGTGCAATTTAAAATCAGATCACAGTATAAACTTAAATTGGCTCAAGCAGAAAGCAAACAAAAATCCAAACAAGTCAAACTAAAAATCCTCTCTATTAACACAGGACAAATTGAGCCAAATGTTCCATACAAGATTTGCATTTTGTTTCAGTTATTTCATACAACTTGAAATATTTCTTCATGCCATGTATGGGTGCTGATTTAACCAAACCAAAGTACTTCTCCCAGGCTGTAACACATCTTAATTCTAGTGGAGTCTCCAAAGCTGCTGATACACACCAGTAACCTCAGACCTCAGAAGGTGCCTCTAAGGCTTTCTCACAGCAATGTTGGGTTCTATAAACAGCCCTGAACACTTGTAAAGCATCTTCAAAAAGTCTTCAGTGGATTTAAAAATAAACACAGGATTGTTTTTGTTAATTATTCTTTCAATTACTTGTTGCACTTAAATATTATTTCAATGTTGTATATAATATCCTTATTAGGAGTCAGTTTAAAGAAGCTCTTCCTTCCAAAGTGATAAACAGTCAACACCAGAGAAATTATGCAAATGAACTCTGTCCACAGATAAAAGTCAGAACTTTTTTTTTCTTTCGGATAATCAGTCTTCTGCAAACAAAAGTTCAATTATATCTATGTTGCAAATTCAGTATTTAGCTTTTTTTTTTTTTTTTTTGCATTTTATTGATTAAAAAGAGAAAAGGTACAGCAAGGCAATGCATGGAATGCAACACAGCTTTGCACAGTGCAAGTCAAGCAAAAGCCCAATCCTTATATTTGAAAATACTCCTGGGATAACTATGCTTCTTCAGTCTACTTTTTATTCCTTTCAAGTTTTCTAACATGAAGTACTGTTAATGACTATAGATACCAGCTTTGTTGTTAGACAAGTGTTCCATCAATATTTGGTAAACACTTGCTCAGAAAACGTCTTTTCAGCAAAAGCTGAGATATTTTCAGTCACACGCAACACCCATCTTTCCAGTCATTTTATACTGGATCATTTTCCTTTAATGACTCTTTGCTAACACAGAGGTCTTTAATCAACGGGAGTAGCAGAGATGCTAATCCAGAGTATTGGAGAAAAAAAGTTCAACATGTCAACTGGAAGGTACGTTAGGCAAGAATCAGAACTACTACACCATATAATACTCAGGAAAATTCAGGAAGAGGATATACAATGTTGACAATTATTTCCTCTGCTATTAATTTCAGGCATATACAGTTAACTTTAAACAAGTTTCAAAACTGAAAAAACATAGTACTACCAACACCACCACATCACCCACACTTTGCTTAGGGACAGTCCGCTTGTGGAGGCAAGGCCTGGAAACAACCCATAAGCAACTTCATACCAGTCTCAGGGCAGCACAGTACCTCGCAATGCTTTCAGGAGGTCACCTGCTGCAGCCTCACCGGTGTTCATCGCTGCCGTTCTCTCGTGACCCAGCACTGCCCTATCTAACTGGAGTTATGGGTTTCAAACAGGCATCAGCTCTAACCTAAGTCACTATAAAAGAAACTGAGGCATGCACACAAATGCTTACTACAAAGACAGAGCAGAGGAGTTGAATGGGACAAGGCAAGGTCAGACCGGATGACATTGTTCAGTGAAGTCATGGAATCCATCAGCAAACACCACAGATACTATGACATCAGCAGCACCTTATAATATTGGTGCTGACTGCATTAGAACAGCACTACGTTACCACACTGCTGCCCATCACTAATGCACATGGCATGACACAGATGAGGAGCACATAGCACAGGGCACAGAACAGGCCTCCCGCAATCTATATGATAAAAACTACTACAGTACAGCTCAAGTCCCTGAAGAGCTTTGCTGGGCAAGAAACAAAGGTTTGCGTGTTAAGTGATATTCTTGAAAAATAAACCGTCTATGTGCATCTGCTTAGGGCACACTAAAAACCTCTTGGTAGTGATTCATCACTAGAAAAGCCCCTGGGAATACCATAAGAAAGCAATGAAGTTTTAACATGAAAACACGAGAACAAAGTCACTTCAGAGGTATCAAAAAAAAAAGTTGCGTAGAAGACATTTAAAGTACAGAATTTATCACCACAAAGAACCCACTGAGGTCAACTAAAGCAACACTGAAAAAAGACTGACCCTCTACAGAGCTAATCGGAGAATACTGGCTTTACACAGGATGTTTTCCAATAAACAGAAGAGATGTGAACCTTTACATTTATGAAAATAAACTGGAGACACTGTGCTGGCTCCTTTATTTCTGCAGGAAGGCTGTTCCCAGCTGTCCAATCAGAGAGATTAGCATCATCCTTAAAGTCCAGTACTAAGAGAAGAGATTGTAGACAGAAACAGCCAGTGACTTTCATAGTTATTTCTATATTTCTCATGTTCAAACTAGTTCTTTTATACCCAGTTATTACTTTATTTTGTCAGCTATTAAACAGAAGGGATGTTGTAATCATACACATGCATGGCTGCATACATACCCTGCTAGCATATTATAAACAACCCTCACCTTTCCATTGAGGCACAAAAGCTCCTATGAGAGAAAAGGAAAATGAGAAAGCAGAATAGGATAAAGATAAAAGCAGTTAAATTGAAGTATTTTAAAGGCATGAATATTCTTTAATTAAACCTAAAGCTTAAATGTAACACAGCCTTAAAGTAGAAACACACAAGGTAGTAGTGGGAGCATAATTTTGTCAACTGTACTAATAATCATCACTTGATTAACACAATAAATGCTGTATGACTTAGCTTCCATTTCTTAATAAGCCATTTGGCCAACCAACCATCAATAGGCTAGCGGCATGGCAAAGAACATCAATATTCAAGTTTCTAAATATTTTCTTTCACTGGATGTAGTCCTTATTTTTTCACTGAGACAATTTGAAGATATTTTCAGTATAAACATCCATGAAAAAAGTTAACTAGCAACGATGTAACACTTCAGATGAAAAAAGCCTCCAAACATTATCTTCTTCAGCTAGATTATTACACACAAGAATTTGGGATTTTCTTGCCTCAGCGTTATTCCTATATTTTAAAGCTTTTCAATAGCTTGGATCATAAAGCTTATTTTTCCTCTTACCAAGATACACAATCCTTCCCTCAAAAACCAGAAAAGATATGAGTTGTGTCAGAGTCCCTGAGTCATGAACTCCTTTACTTATGATGCTTAAAAGGGTGATAGAACCGATCTTGTGGGGAAAAGACAAAGACCAAAAAAGCCACACCTAACACGCCACTGAGGCTGTACTGTTCACAGGCTACATGCAGCAACAAATTACTCTCTCAAAAGAAGAATGCAGGTCTTACATGAAGTGGAACAATTAATTTCACGCTTGTCAGCCCGGTCTCAATAGTGTGTTGATTTGAATCAGATATTTGTGGCGCATTACTGCATGCAGCAGACTGTCTTGATGCCTCCTGAGCAGACATATTGCAATGATGACTATCATTGTAAAACAATCCATCAATAAGAGTAATTACAGTATTGATCAAAATGGCTGGTTGTTTCATATCAGAGTCAATTCTCAGGAGTTGCCAGAAACAAATATCTAATGGACTATTCCATCACTGCAGCAACTGAAACAGCTAATATTCTGGAAAGCTCTTAATAATTACTCATTGATTCTAGATTTTTGCTTCAGTGGTTAACTATACCCTGCTTACTGTTGCTTGAAAGTCAGTCTTACTGGTTGAAATAAGATTCCAATGCAAATTCGTAAAGTGCTAGCATCTGCAAAAAAAATCCAAAACACCTCATATAATTTCACTGCATTCTGCTAATCATAGAATCTAATTATATTTCTTATTACATTGTTTCTAGGTGAGAAATTGCATTCTGGATGCCAACAGCTCATTTTACAGTGGCTGCTCTTACAATACAATAGGCAGGGTGGAATGCATTAAGGCTCAGATTGTAAACAATAGAAAGTATAATACCATTAATGGGATATTTTCATGTACGTGTCACTCACTAAATTACAGATAGTGTTGAGACAGCATCAGCTCTTAATGCTGCACTATAAACCTGAGAAGATATCTTCATAACATCTTCCTGCTTCATTTTAGATTTGTCTGTTCTCACACCTAAACTGCCCTACTAGCAAACTGCAGCTAATTAAGACAATATTAAGAGATATTTGCATGCTGATATAATCTTAAATTGCCAATAAAAACATATTTAAATTAATAAACTAGCACATTACACAGGCACAGCAGGAGACAGTGTTATACCGTTTCTAATAAAATACTTTTATAAAACACATTAGCATTGTCATCAATTGGAAATCACTAATATTTCCTCTGATGTTTGCTGAAGTGGCGTTAATTATGCCCACTTTCTTTTGGTATTCATGTACCATCAATGTAATTAATTTGGAGCTTACTGAAGTGTGAAATGTTCTGCCTTATAATAGATTTTCCCAGAACCTCAAACAGCAGTCAACCTTATGCATTCCAGTTTTGCTATGGCTAAATACAGAGGTTGAGTTCAATATTCCAGTATCCTCAATGGTAAAGCAGAAGCACAGGAAATAGCAGCAATCTGGAAGCCTTTTTTAAAAAATATTTTGCCAACAAGCTTAGCATAAATGTTTAGGCATCTCAGTATGTGAAAAGGTGAGGTGAAACATGTAAAGGAAACCAGTGCAAACAGCATGGCTAATTTCCGACTCCAGGGTGAAAAGGACTAGCATTGCTTCAATTTGTTTTTAATTGCAAAGAGTATCTTTAGCAAATCATTGAAAGTCTTAGAATTGCAGTTAATAATATGGAACATTTTGAAGCACTCATGCTTTGGGTAAAATAAATGAAATTTTGCAAAGCTAGAATGGTAAGGAACAATTATTGTCTCAGATAATAGCCCCCATTTATTCTGTCATTAATGATAATGATGAAATTCCATGAATTTATACAGGACCTGTTTCACAGCCCAGTGAAGTCAAGAGGAATTTTTTTCAGGCGTGTTTTGGATCAGGCCTTATAACATAGAGCTCTCCATAAATATCAACACAGTGAGAACATAAAATATTTTAAGTGTTTAGATATCTAAACATTTTTCTCCATATTGTTCTATTTACACTACGTTGCTCCACTTAATTCCATGTTACTAATGTTGTCTTGCTCCCCACCCCTAGGGGATTACATTTCCACCTTAATGATATCATCAGAAAGTTAATCTACGCTCATCCAAGACTCTTTAATCATTTCCTGCATCTAACAGCTGGAAAAGTCTGTCAAATGCAATATTAAAACAATCTAGAAATCTTAGTGCAAGAGCCACCTGACACTGCTACTGTCACAGTTCTGTAAAAATTTTTTTTCTTTTTCTTTTTTTTTTTTAAAATCAGGAAAGAACTACAGTTATTCAGATGCTACAAGATCAGTTCTGATAAATACTGACCTTTTAATAAGCACCAATATCTCTTCTGAACCTGCAGTGAAAAGGGTGAATGATCTGCAGTTTGTACCGTTTCCTCTCATCCTGCATCCCTCAGAAAAGGAAAGCTTTGAAAAAGCTTCTCCAAACAGAATGCTTAAAATGTACAAAACTAAGTTTAAAAACATATCCTACAGAAACCCAGAATACAGAACCAGCAAAACAGATGGCAGGTCTTCTGTAGACAGTCAGTATTTTCCGCAACATTCGCCATACAGATGCATTTATTCTGTGCTAAGGGCGCGGAGCACAGTGTAGTGTTACAGGACTAGCTTTGACAAGCCCAGACTCTAGATACAGGAATAAAAGCAGACTTAAAAATGTTTATTCTGTAAATGCAGGTTAAAAATTATTACAGAATGCTTTCAAAATACATCAATAATCTTTGTGAGAAAGCTATAAATTATAGGACAGACTCTACAGGAAAACTTCTGCAGAGGCTCGTCTTCTCTAAATCAAATGTATGTGCTGCATTCAGGATATGCATCATTAGTCTTTATAATTCATACTTCTAATGCATCGTAATATCTTTTCAAAAAAACCTTTCTTGAGCAAAAGCTGTGCACAGCTGGTGAACGAACATCACACAATCCTAGCCATCTCAAAACAGCTGACAGAAAAACAACCAATGATGCCTGAGGTGTCTGTGTGCCACCATTAGCACAGAATTAGTTCACTCTTTCAGCAAATCATGCTTTGTAAAAAAAAAAGTGTATATATATATATATATATGCATGCCAAAGTGATACATGTTGTTTGCCTGGTACACTCGGGGCGGGGGGGAGCAACTTTCCTGCATTGCTTATACATTTATATCACTATCATTTAAAACTGCACATTAACAAACAATAAAAAACACAGTAGCATTAGTAGCATTTAGTGTTGATAAAGGCAGTGTTAGCAAGGAGAAGTACTTTTAGTATTTTGCAACTATTGTAGGTTGTTCCTGTGATAAGTCACCTTCACTACAAAGTTGCCAATGAATTCAGTTAGTCTGACTAGAGCTGAAGCAGCTCTTTGTGCCACAGCACTTCCAGTTGCTGCTCACTTCAAATGGCTGGAATTCTCTGGAGGTAACTGACACTTGAAGACAATTTCATAGCATTACTACCTTCCGCTCAACCGCATTTCACAAGAAAGAGTTGCAACCAAGCTTTGCAAACAGACCATAATCCAATTAAATATGTTTTCCTAAAGAAGTGTTTTACTAACAGAGCAATCCAAACCAACAGAGGCTACAGAGCTCCCTGAAGTCTGGGTGCATTAAGCAGCACTGGTGCTCTGAGAAGCTCCCACCTACAGCCTGTGCACATCTGTGCAGAGCTTGTGACAGTCGGGAAAACATTTAAGAGTTTTAGCATTTCTTGACAGATTATTCCAATTAATTGTCTTGCTTCTTGACATTTCATGTTATTTCAGCCTCGTATTATTGATTTGGACAACAGAGACTTAGTTTAATAATAAAATTATTTTCCCACATTTTGTTGCTTTAACCTTTGTTTAATGATACCATTCCAGCAGAAGCACGCACACTTACACTGACTGACATTTTGGGTTTAATGCTAACTAAACAACAACTTATTATATACATAAGAATATACATAAGAAAATCCACATCACTAAGAAAAGGCGGTAGAAACCACTTGCTTCCTTGAGGCTCAAAACATACAGCCAATTTTTGGCTTGGAATGAACACATCACATTGTTACAGCAGGACAGAAGAAGGTAAATCTGGTAAGTCTCTGTTCAGCTACAGCATAAATAACCTTTAAAATTGAGAAACTTGCCAGCACTACAACTGCAAATGCTGAGACCTGACTGTCCTCTTCAAAAACAAGAGGAAAATTACTCCATTGTAAGATGGGCACAAAATACCACTTATACAAGAACCAAGCTGAGGTAAAGCACTTAGCACAGCAGATATGACAGTGTCACACCCGAGTGAGAATACCTTCCCTGGCCTTGCTCCAGACATCCAGGCATGCAGGGCCTAGCAAGGAGGCAAGAAAGATGCAGTGAATGACCAGTACTTCCAAAAAAACAGGAGAGAAACAAACTGAATATTGGTAACTTGTTCAAATAATATCCATATGCGAAGACTCCAAACTACCAGCATTTTGCAGTATAGTCACCATTCAAGTCAGCAAATTATACTGCACATGATGAACAGATGTGTTTTTAAATAAACACATTATTGCAATCAGCTCTCTCTCTCTCTCTCCATTAAAAACTGTGACACCAAAGGCACAGCAGCGCGCTAAGCACGTACGAGCTTGGGGAACAGAGACCTACTTACCATAGTTACATTTGAAATATAAACCACCCTTTTAGCTCTCTTGCCTATTTGCAAGAGCTGAGGTTGTGCACCTGATTAGCCTAATATTGGCACTAGTGTTAAAGTCTGTAGCTACTTATCATATTCCTTCCAGTCCAGTTTATACACTTTTGGCAGACTTACCATAGTTTTAAGTGAGTATATATTAACACATATATATATATATTTATCCTAAAGAGTGGAAAACCAGTAATGTTGAAAAATGCTTGTTCTTGCTTTGTATACAGTCTGTGCTTCACACACATGGAGCAAGCCTTCTTGACAAAACCTGCTGAGCATAAAACACATGCAGACATTATTCCCTCCCCCACATTAGCTAGAAGCAGGTGATGAAAACAGTTCTCAGATATTGCTCAGAGCTGCAAAAGACTCAAAAACTACTAAAAGTTATGTAGAGGCATGCTCAAGTTGTATGATATTTCACTAGACCTTGAAATTTGTTAACATCCTTATAGAAACCTCTACCTTTAAGATTCTCATACAAAACAAGATAACGTTTTTCTGTACTTCTAATTTTTAAATACAATAATTACTATAAAACACACATTTTTCTTTTTCTTTAACTGCCTCCTGGGATGACATTTTTTCTCCGTGAGGCATCTAGTAAAGATGATATGTTCAAATCACACAATTTCACTGGAACCACTGAAGTATGAATAATACTTGGGCAGACCTGCCCATTCCATTAATTACTCTCCAGTTAAGGCAGCTTTTTGTGTTAATGAATAAAGACAAAATCCTATCTTAGCAGAAAGATTCTAAAAAACACCTTCAGGTTAGCTTATTCATGAACAACTCATGATACAAGCCCATTGCCCCACTTCTAAATGGCAATAGTGTCAATTTGAAAGTTTCAGTTCTTCAATGTACCTTCAAAGTTATATCTATCTTTTCTTTCCAGGTCGCATAACCTTCCAAAGCTGTCTACAGTGCAACAGCAGTTTCATAATGGACTAGCTTTTAATGCAAGCATTAAACTTCTTTTAATGCAAATATAAACCTGTGGATCTAAGCAAAAGTGCAAAATTGTCTCATAAAGGGCAACACACTTTCCTCCTCCAGTTGTTCTGAAATGTCTTAGAGAAAAACCTCAGCATTTTGAAATTTTTAAAATACACAGTAGAAAGCACAGCAAAGCTAAAATTGAAGATACCTAAAAACTTTGCAGTGCAAGACTTTCATCATCTTCACCCATTTTCTTACCATAATCAGTACATTAAGTATTAGAATCTGGGGTAGCAGTATTGTTACTCAACCAGTCACACCCTCGTACTCTGTATTAATGTTAATGGCCTTTTAAATGAAACCTGTGGAAACTGCTTGGAACAAAATAATCGCTCTTTAGAAGCTAACCACAACAGTATGAGAAATCTTAGTCCACCAAGATGTTGTCCTTTACCATGATGTTTCCAATTTTCTCTTTTTGGGAAAAGAAGAAAGATGTATGATGAACCTGTAGTGCACTTGGATTCAGACTTCACTGAGATCCGCAGTCCCTCTTGCTTTGACTTATAACACAAAATTACAGTCTGTGGTAGAAAAAGCTTTCAGCACTTAAATGCTCTGCTATATGTCCCTAAAACCACATGAAATCTTTATAATTTTTAGTTTGAGACACACAAAATTTTATTTTAAAATATAAATCGTGAATATTCATATTAATTTCTTGCACTTTTTCCTACATACCATTGCAATAAGCAGTCTTACTTTTGTAATATAATTTTTCAATGCTTATTTTCAGGGAACCACATTATCTGAACAAATTCAAGCACTAGTATGAGGCTGAAATACCTTAAATACCTGAAACACATTAAACTGCTGTAAGTGGGAATAAAACTTTAAAAAAATAAAATCATTAACATTCAATTTCTCTTGATATTATGCACTTTGTCACACAAAATGTTTGTTGCAATATGTTGAATCAAAGATTTTTGAAAGGAAAGAAATTATTAATTCTGTGAGATAGCATATGCAATACTACTTACAAACATGAGATGGAAGATTCATGCTTCCAGAAAACAACAGGACTTGCTCGACTAAATGCCTAATTAGACACACATCTCAAGTCTTTTTAGTTGGTAAACTAAAAAACAAACAATAATTAAAATGTTTAAGGTAAAAGTAACGAACATTTACCAAATTTCTTTTATGTACTCAGTGCTATGATCTGGAACTACAAGTCTACAATTCATCTTCTATAAAGAAATTGGCTATATGGAAGAAAAAACTAATAGTTGCTCACAGTGACACATTAGACATGGCTCTACAACGTATTTAATACATATANGCATCTATAACCATTTTTCTGTGAACTGCAGCATGCTATGCATGAGCAAAGCCTTGCGCATAAGTTACTTCTTTCTCTTTCCTTACCTGGAGCATTATGTTAAATAAGCTGTTCCTTTACATTTAAGCCTACCTTTATAAAAGTATTTCCAATTCCAGTTTATACCATGCGTGTTACTCTGAAGCACGCATCAACGCAGATCAACTCAGCTAGTTTAGAGAACATTGCTTCTTCCAAAGACCCAAACGGTTTTGTTTATTGTCATCCTCTTGTCTTCAGACTCTTCTCAACAATGTTGCCAAGATACATTCTCATGTCATTTCAGCCACTAATAATTTCTCATTTACCCATCTGACAAGTAATAAAATCATCTGTAAGCTTTAAGACTAAACCAGAGAACCTAACCTCATGAATATCTAAACCACTTTAAACTTGCTTCATGTTGGTGAGACAGCTGGTGTGCTGTGACCACCACTTATTACACTTAGAACTATTCCACTCTTTCCTAAAGCACCTACACTGCTGCAGCGTCCAGCTGTTCTCTCTCATTATATTTAGACTGCAGACTGGGGATAAAATTGTCTTTTCATTGCCCACAGGTAACTGTACACTACTAAACTCTGAGATGCTCTAAAACAAACATGTAAGAATAATTTAATAAAATATACACCATATGAAAAACAATTTACATCATCTCAGATTTGTCACCACCAGTATTTGTTATTCATATGATGGAAGTTGTACAAATAATACTTTCCAGTTCAGATAAATAAAATACTTTATCTGGGGTCAAAGTGTGTTATTCCCTTCTTGTCTTTTCATTTTGAAAAGAAAATAGAGATGTCAATTTTGAAACAGAAGTGGACTGTGTGGAAACACTTAGAAGGTTGGGTTTCTAATATGCTAATAAGTCACAAGGTTTTGACTTTTCCAAAGCATTCTGGAAATGCAGGAATTAAATGTTTTGCATTTTTAAGGATGCCATGCCACTACTGCAGTAATAATCTCCTGAGTATATAGAGGAAACAAAATCCAACTCTGTGGAAGAGCAGACACCAACACATTTTTAGCCTGCCCAAACAGAAAACACTTGTGATCTTTATCAGAACTGCTCCTGTCTGCTGCAAAAGCTGTTGATGTTCTTCAAGATCAAGCAAACTGGCTACAGTATAGTGCTGGTTTCTGCTGAGATACCATCAATGATTAGGGAAGAGTTTCTCACTTGACTTGCTTGGATTTGTCAGAAGCATTTTACTTTGTCACTTCGCCAAAGTTAACACTGGAAGATGAAAACTCTAGATCTTGGCTAGGACCAACAGCAACAGCACCACCACAGAGGCCATGGAAACACTTGGCAGTGACCAGGCCAGCTACAAAAAGCACAAAAACCCAGACAAGAGTCAGTTGGTGGAACCACACATGACCACAGAGCTCAATGCCGATGGCATCCCCTGCCCATCTGTTCTTTTAGGCTGAGCCCCTTCTCAAGCCAAAGGCTGCCACACCATCAGCCCTAAAGATTAAGTGCTCACAACCAGAAGCAGTGTTTAAATCCGTACAAAGGATGCTTACAACTGGACACATGAGAACCTGTTCGAGGCTTTATCTTTAAAAATGTGCAAATGAAAACCCACAAGGAAATAACAAATGAACAAGCTACATTAAAAAACACTTTAGCTGACAAACTTGGGCACATGTGAACCAAGAAAGCTAGATGTATAAGCTGCAAAAGCATTTGCGCTTGCTTATGCAAACACTTCACGATGCAAGCTGCAACTCTGCTGTTTCTTCATGAAATCAGTGACTTTGTGAGACCATCCTGTGCACTGAACCTCACTAAGGTTTCAAATGTACAGTTTTGCAAATGTAATGATGCTTTATATGCAAAATTATTATATTTAATTGCCATTTTATTTCTATTCAGTTCTAATGTTTTGCATCAAGGAAACATTTCCACAGACACAGCAACATTTTACAGCTCCAGATATCGATCTGAACCATTAACAGAACCTCAGAGCACCAGACATTAATTCCAACAGCTGAAAATTACTGTAAATAAAAGCTAAAGCCGTGCCTTTGCACGTTTGGTTCACAAAAGATGCTTAGAGTTTTGATTCTACCCACTCAGATCAACTTCCACAATTCAGCATAACTTTCACAGAAGGAACTTCTACAGCCTGTATGAAAGCAAATGGCTTGAACCTTCAACCTTCAAAGACAATACAACTCATCTGAGAATGCAATGATTGAAATGTGGCTTAGCACTCTTCAAATCCAATGCTGAACCTAAAAGTAGACAGTGACCCAGCTTCTGGATGCTCTCTCCCAGTTCTGTGAAATAGCTCTGTACTGGCAACCTAAAATCTCATGCAGGTACACTACCACCGGAAAAAGTCAGCAAAGTTACTTTGGCAAGAATTAATGCTCTCAAGATACCTTTGTAAAAAAAAAAAAAAAAATAAAGGTTTCCAGATTTCCATTCCACTGACAAACTGACAGAGATGATCGTCTACAGTGATTTTATTCCTCAAACTAAAGCCAAAATCTCTGTTTTAATGAGATACATTTGGGAACTTGGGGTCAAACCCTATGATGGTTAACACAGAGAAAAGATCTGAAACATCACAAAGCACTTGAGGGGAGTTCCTCACAACATTAATTTTTAGCCTGGCAGAATAATACTCATTATAAGATCCCACAGATGAAAACTAATGTACTGTGAATTTTATACCACTTCATTATAATTCAAAATGACTTTTTCTTCCTTCTTATATTTTCATTGTTTGATATACTAGAATACCTCTGCTCCTTTTATAAAGCATAGGAATAGTGTCAGTGTTCATCAAATAATGTATTAAATAAGCAATATTCAACAACTACATGTGGATGAATATTATTCAAGTATGTTATGCTATGAAATTGTCATTTCATACCAAAATATGACTTGTATAGCAAGGCAAAGAAAAACTAAAGAGGCAAGGATTCTTTTGAGGGAGAAAAGTCAAAACATTAATCATTCTTGTACACTATTTTAAAATAGATATTTATGAAAAACATTTCAAAAAACTCTCCTTCCAACTTTTAATATTTATTTTCAAATCCTCATGTCTTACCTATAAGTACGTCCACTATTATTTTCACAGCCTAGTTTGTTTTAAGCCACTAGCGAAAATTAGCCCACTACCACTACTGCATTTTACACAAATTCACAGACCATGGTACAGCACTTTTGGATACCTGACAGTCACTCAGCACCTTCCTTATTTTCAATACAAAAACTCAATTTTGCTGCTGTTCAGAAAGCAGAAAGCCTTTAGGTATTGTTTTTTCTTTTTTCTCTCAAGACCTTATTCTTCAATGTAGGCTGTACTCTATCACAAAAATATTAGTTTAATTACTGTAACCATAAAATTCGGTTGACAAACTATTTTCCTGTGCTAAGCTGCACGATCTGAACAGTTCACTCGCAGCCTCTTGACATTTTATGTGAGCAATGTAAAACGTACTGAACTTCTTCCAGTGCTACTGAAAACAGAAGTGTTTCATTACAGGCAAAACAATTCCAGGCAAAACAATCACAATATGGAAAGGGGATTTTGTTTAATCGCTTGACATACAATCCTTCAAACTCTATTGCTTCCCATTCTAGCATGCTTCCTGGAAGCTCTGGAATTTTCTGTACAAAGCAATGTCTTTCATACCCCTTCAACTATATACAGAGTTTTTTTTCTCTTGCTTTTCAGAAAATGTTTTGAGCTATAAATATAGTTTACAAAGGAAATGGAAAATAATTTATTACACAACTACACGCTTGCTTTCACAGATTTTTTTTTTTTTTAAGTAGGTCAAAACTCTTTAAATTACTGCAGATAGCCCAGACAATTTTCTTCCATCCTTAGAGTCTCTGGTGTGTGCTTATCCATCAAAGTCCCACTCTATCCCCCTGAAAATTTGTTGGGGCAAGACAGGATCTGGCCTGACTGTCAGTCAGTCGTACAAGATCTAGCACTTGAAAATAATTTGCAATGCTTCCTCAAAGCACCTGCAGAGGACAAGAGATCTGCAGTTCTACACTCCCCTTCCACGCTCTGAGTTTACCTCTGAATTCCAGGCTCACAGCGCTCTCCACCCCGCGATGCACATCAGCACCATCTCCTCAAGAGCCAGCGGTTACTGCTGTGGCGGGCAGTGCTGCTTTGAGCAGGCTGGCTCGCAGGCTGCGTGCATTTACAAAAAGAACAACTGGGCCTGGTGGAACTGGAGAGAGACTGAGGAGGTGAAGGCAGCCTGTTCCCTCTTTAGCAGCTGAGGGGTAAGTGGCTACAAAGGCAGCGAGGGGTGGCGTGGAGGTGTGAGATGGTCTCAGCAGAGAGCCAGAGGACTGCAGCTCAGAGATGCTCTGAGTGGAGACCACACCTGTGGTTTACAAATCCTTTAGTGAAGTCCCTAAGGGGCAGATTAAGCTATGAGAATTCATGTCAGAGTACCATCATAACGAACTAGGTAAAAGCAGCAAGAACATCTTGGTGATGTGGGAGCACATCCAAGTGAACCGGGAACATCACTGCAATCGGGAGTTGGGGCAAAAAGATTCTTTTGAGGCAGCTGCTACCCCAGTTTGGGCTCACACCTGCGCTGGGGGGAGGCAGAGGTGTCCAAAGTACCTCAGATCACTGGATCGAGATGAAGGGCACGAAGTGCGACGCAGAGGAAAGGCACTTCGCCAAGGAGCCTGTGGGAGCAGAGTAGCAAAGGCAGTTGAAGAGCAGGTGGTTGGGGCACGACCCAGCCCAGGGCAGAGGACAGAGCAGAACAGGGGATGAGGCAGTGCTGGCCCTGCCTGCCTGCACTGCCCCGCACACCAACTGCAGGTGCTGACCACCTCCACCCTAACACATCCACACTCCTCCTTCCGACAGCTCAGTAGAAATGCACTAGCCCTTAAAAAGGGCATAGGCTGTGCTTTTTACTTAGCAGTTCTCAAGCTGTGTGTGTCATTCCTCTGTCATTTCCCACAGAGAAAAAGTTGAAGCTTGACTGCCCTGGTGCCAGTGTCCGCAGGAACAAGTTCGATCAACCTGACAGCACTCACACCAGAAGGGCATACTGCTTCAACGCTCGCGTTGCCACAGCTTAGTCAAGCAAGCAGAGAATAGGCACTTCAGAAAGTGCCATCTACACAGTAAAACTTCTTTCCTCAGAATTTCATTTTCCTGCAAATTCTTGAAAGTTCCTTTGGTCTGATGGAAGTGTCTGCTAGTGACACACAACCCTTTTAAACATGCTGAGCATGTCATGAACCTCATTTACATATTAATAGCTCTCTCTCAAGGGATTAATTGCCTTCCCAATAGAATCAAAGAACCCCACTTCTGCATGGTTACTCTGGCTCTGTGACAGGGGTGGCTATGGGCAGTTCAGTGAACTCAAGGCTGTTGTTCCAGAATTTCGGATTTCTCAGCACTTACCTTCCCATGTTCTTAAATGTTTTTCAGTAATCATTGGCAACATGAGATAGAGACAGACCTTTTAAACTGAGCTTATCCAGTTCAACACTGGTTTATCCTCTGCAGTTATTCGATTTACGACTTTTAAAGAGAATAGAAATTCGATCATTTGATTATAGAATTATACACAGTGGATAAATTGCACATTAAAAAGTAATTGATACTTAGTCATAAATGTAAAAACTAGAAATTTGAGTACACTAATAATCTAGAACTACTTTTGCAAAAAGAAGAAAAATATGATGCCAGGTTGTTCTCTCACACAGGCTATTCTGAACTAACACACGCTTAATGAGGATATGCATTCGTTGTCTCTCCTATGAAGAAATAGAAGATTTTAAGCAGCTTCACAATATACTGACATTATCTAAACATGTAATAGAATTCATTTCTACCTGAATCCTGGCAACTATCTAATGTACAGAGCGGTCACGTGAGGCAAGTTCATTACTTAATATGACAGAGACTACAGCAAATTTCTAATTTACTGCAGTGACCTCCAATACGAGAATCCGCTTAGCACATTTCAGATTCAAAAAAAACCTCTCCCAGCATTAACCTATTTACTCTTCCTCTAAAAAGGATAAATAAGGTGAAGGGGATAGACTAGAGCCCTGTTTTAGATTAGGCTCCAAAACCTTTTCTATTTGAATTGTTGTAATAACCTTGTATTCATTTCAAGATTCTTGGAAAAATGTGTATACTTCTCAGTTTGCAATATTTTTTTTCAAAGTACTTTCCCTCACTTTCTCCTCTGGTTCATTCTTTCTGTAAAATACATTCAATACCAGTCTAAACACTTCTCCAAATGCAGAGGAAGAATTTCGCTTTGCACAGCTAGGAACACACTGTCTTTAATGACATTCAACTTGGTGCTTTTGGGGCCCACGTAGATTAAAATAGCAGGAAGTAGTTAAAAGATACCGCAGAAACTACCATATCCTTTTCTTGCACTGCTGTTTCAAGACCTCTGTCTCTGCTAGTTAGGACATTTCTGAGGAAGCAGTCAGTCAGTCAACATCCTCTGCTTTTGCTGTTCTAAAGTTACCAATGAGCAACTTTGATACACTTTTTAAACAAAAACCTAATATTTTAACTCACTGGCAACAAAAACCTAGTTGCACTGCAGTTTGTATTTACACTGGATACAACAGGGTAAAAATATTTAAGTGTATCAGAGACATAAGCATACAAAGATAACATTACTCAAGGCTCTAAACATAACTCCAGCACCCCCCTTAACAATGCTATACAGAACTTACTATCTAGCCTAAGGGTGTCCTATACAGATGAAGGGCCAAAGAGACACTCTCAACATCTCAGGGAAAGAAGGCTTATTTTTCCACATAGAAAAACCTGGTCAAGTCACGTATCTTAAATATAATCCCCTTTGTGAGCAAAGGGGGTACAAAATCTTCCCTTTGAACACAGGATGAATCAAACAACAGAAATCTCTTCCTTACTAACTACTCCTTGATCCTTGCTGCAAGCACCAGACAGAAGCTATCCTCTAAGCTCTTTCAGAAGATGCCATCTCTCCTCTCCTCCTGTAGCATACCAATATCACAAATGTTCTCCTCAAGAACACCTGCCAGTGATGCTCTCCACCCACGATTTAACTCATTTCAAGGACCACATGCTGCAGTGTCTGGACTCCAACTACTCCTTCTCGTTAGCCTAAATAAAAGTCAAACTCATCTGACATCTCAATGAGACCTATTGCAATCGACATGCTTGCAAACTGAACCATCAGTTTAGTTCATCAGTTTACACTCAGTGCAACTACAGTAACTTGAAATATAGGAGGTGCTGCTAACACTACTCGATGGGATATAAATATTTAGACTTGACAACAGACCATTTTCAGGGCATTCACACCACCCCAGAAATTACTCTTAAGCAGTAACTGGAATCTGAGTTTCACAGCAAGACGTAAGACACATTTTCTCACCAGCTATTTGCAGAGGACTGTCTTTGGACATTGGCCATGTCCAAAGAAAGGCAACAAAGCTGGTGAAGGGTCTGGAGAACAAGTCTTATGAGGAGCAGCTGAGAGAGCTGGGGTTATTTAGCCTGGAGAAAAGGAGGCTCAGGGGAGACCTTATCACTTTATACAGTTACCTTAAAGGAGGCAATAGCGAGGTGGGGATCGGTCTCTTCTCCCAAGCACCAGCTGAGAGAAGACAAGAGGACATAGCCTCTGGTTATGCCAGGGGAGGTTTAGGTTGGATATTAGGAAAAATTTATTCACTGAAAGGGTTGTGAAGTATTGGAACAGGCTGCCCAAGGGAGTTTTTAAGTCACCATCTCCGGAGGTCTTCAAAAACCATTTAGATGCAGAGCTTAGTGACGTGGTTTAACAGTGGACTCAGCAGTGCTAGGTTAAAGGTTGGACTGGATGATCTTGGAGGTCTTTTCCAGCCTAAATGATTCTAATATTCAGGCAGGATTTTTCCCCTTCCTGATCAGGAAAGCAGAGTGTTTGATAGCCATTTTTCCTGCCCATTGCACTCAGTATCAATTGGTGTTGCTTTAATGCTTTGTAGGATGTCTCAGGGTTATTATCTGGAAGGAACCTACAAGTGATTTTATAGTTTTAAACTCATTTTAAAAATCTGCCTGAAATAAAAGAATTTATGTGGTCAAAAGGTGTGAAGCTTCACACAAGACTAATTTCATGACCTTTAGACTTTCTATGCATTAATTACCCAATTTCTCTTTGTAATTATTAACAGGAAGCTTTAAACCTGATTCAGGTCAAATATTTCATATTTGTTAACACCAAAAGCTGGAGTGATATCTGTTTAAAGGTAATTTTTAAAAAGCTATTTTCTCCCCTAAACAAACCCAGTAAAAATAAATGCATTGAGGACAAGTTATACAACCAGGTGGTTAGGGGGACTTCTACGTCATTCTGAGAGCACACTTTTGCTCATGCATGTATATTGCTACTGAAAGTTTCCGTGGTGCGATCAAGCCTAATCATCAGGTCAGATATATCTATGCAAAATTTTCTGAGTTGGTCCAATTGCAGCTGATTTCCTTGATGGGAGGAGCCGGGATGCGGTCTAGTCACCTCGGCTGAAAGGGGACTGTGTGCTCATGCCCGATTATGGACATTAAAATGAAGGTAATTGTTAAAGAAAAAACTTGGCAAAAGAAACATCTCATTGTGAGGCACTCCATTATGTGCGAGACAACGTAAAATGTTCTGAACAGGACTCAGTTTTGACACTTTAGCCCTGGAAATGAATTTTAACATATTGATGAATCTCAAAAATGTTTTCTTAAACAAAAAAAATTTGAAATAAGACAAAGATACACAAACTTAATTAACTACAAACCATTATAAAAGACTACTTATTTACAAAAAAAGTATGTTCTGTACCAGAAATATCGTGCTGGGATATTTTCCTTGGTAGGAACACACATACATTGTGTCAAGAGACTGTTAGCCAAATTCATGCAATCCTTTTTGGCTTTACTACAACAGTAGCTTTACTGAAGACTCAAAGGCTTGAAGCCTCTGATCAGAAAAAAGGAATGTAAATCCTACTAAAACAGATTAAGGGAAACACTGCACATTGCTAAAAATACCAAGCACAATCTAAAAATTGTTCATATGTTACCATTCCATTACACTGATATATATATATATATTTTTAAGTTCAGATTGAAACCCGACTCTATTTTTATATTTTACATGGACTTTACAGTACATCTTGACCATGCAAATGTCTTGCATGCCTCCATGCAGTTAATGTTTTAGCAGCAGCAGCTCCTTTCTGCTGGTTTTGGTGTTCCGCAAGCATGCAAAGAGATGTGTAACACAAAGCACACCGGTCTGGCTGCTGGCCCTGGGCTCGGGCTGTGGGTCCTTGTCCTGTAAATTGCACTCAGGGGCCACTAGGCACCTACTAGAAGTTGAACATTGGTGAAAACTAACAAGCCTGAGATGGATCTTTCTAAGAAGATCCAGTTTATATACCCATTTTTCTTTTTCTATTCTTTGGATTTCCATATTTAAATAGAAAACCATTAATGAAGACTAAAGATAATCCTGTGGTAGGTTCATTTTGTTAAAATCAACACACAGTAGGAACAATCTTGTCTCTTAGTATTTATATTTCCGCTCCTCAAGAGCCTGTATGTTTTCCACATAAGATTTTCAGCTATACTGAACTTCACAGTATTTGATACATTCTTTTGGAGTGATCCCTATGTAGCCTTATTGCAGGATTCTTTTTCCAGGGAATTTAGATTTTTGATTTACAGAATACAGATGTTTTTGCAAGAGCTGCCAATGCTTGCCACTAGCTTTTCTGGGAGCAAAACAGAGCTTTACAGATTCTTACAGCAACTGCAGCCTTACAGCTACATCACTTGGCTCTTATTCTGTTCAGTCCCTAACCCTTTAAACACTTCTGCTGGGGCCAAAGACTGTTTACGCTCAGAAAATTGTGCATTTTCTTGACTGTTTACAGAACGAATTTTAATACATAGCAGTCCCAATTTTCCTCTCATTTAAAGCAGTGATGATTCAGAACAAGTCTAAAGATTTGCTTAAACTGAAACACTAGACACAATGTAGTTAATCAAGATAGATGCAATTATTTCACTGACATACACTTTATACTCCAGTATACTCAAAAATAGTTCAGCTCTCAAAAATAACCAATGCAGGCTTTTTGTCACCCTACAAAACATATTGAAAGCAGCTACATAGACAGCCATGAAACACCAACTTAGTATAGCTAAAGCCAGGCTACCCTCAGTTTTGCTGGGTTCTCAGGTTTCTGAGAGAAAATTACCTCAGACATACAGCACCTCCACAACATCATCCAAACTCAACATTCAGTTAAGCTGGCACTACAAACAAGAACATAACGGAGAGCCGAAGTGATGCTTGATCCCAGCTGCCCACTCAGTTCTCTAAAGGGGTGCCCGATGAGACACGCAAATACCCTTCATCACCACCAGCTACATTCAGGATTTTAATATAGGCAGTAAATCATCAAGTTATACAGAGGATATTAGGTGTTACTCCACTTCCTCTACGCCTTCTTGCAGGAGCTGCAGTTTCTAAGAAAAGCTTAGGGCTGGGGGGCGATACATTTAGCAATGTCAGTTTAATCCAACACTGCATGGAAGTCAAACCTAGTCATCATTAGGAATAGTCTTTCACCTGTCAATTTACTGCTAACATTCCTATGTCTGTAAGTGCAATTCTCTTTTTAGAATTTCTCTATTTTCTGTGCATCTACTAGATGAAAAATTAAAAGCAATTTTGAAATAGCCAAGCATCATCTTCATTCTGTGAGAGTAAGCACAAGTCTCGTGTTTCCAGTTTACTCATCAGAAAGGGTTGTTTGCCCACATTCTTCCAAATATTTAGTGACAACCAGAACAGTATGTAAAAGGAAAAATACAGCCACTAATCTTAAAAGCCTACATTTTGAAATGTAAAAAATTAGAATTATTCTAATATATAATTACCAAAAGCAATAACAAAATATTGCTTATTCTCCACTATAATAATGTTTCAAATTAAAATCCCACTAATTGAACAGATGCAAGTTAAAAAAATAGATTGAAAATTCTGTAAAGATTTTAAATTTCCTATGTTCCAAACAGTAGTGGAATCATTGCTTTAGGAACTGAATGCAAGTTTCCTCAGTTCGTGTAACATGCTGAAGGACATACATTTGTTTCTCTTTAGAATGAAACTTCTGAAATCAAAGCATTTTCTTACTGCACGTGGTAGGAGCAACCTAACATGCAACATCAGCATTCATACAACACGGGGAACAGATACTGCCCTTTATAAAGCTGCTCGATACCCCAGCTTTGGTCACCTGCATAAAACAGTGACGACAACTTTTGTAGAAAGAATTCGGTTACGCTACTTGATGTTAGTTACAAACGTGAATGCTACTACATTGACACAAGACATCTGGAAAGTTCAGTATTTTGTTGGTTAAACAGTGTCAAGTAACCAGCAGCACTTGTTTAAAACGTTGAGGCACTGATTTAAGAACTCCACGTAGTAAACAAAGCAAGTATAACGTTCCCCCCGACACGCACTTAGCAGGAGCGAGCGCCCAGCCAGTTTTCAGAGGCAGAACTGGGTGCCTGCTTCACCTCCCGCCCAAACGCCCGCCCCACTAGCCGCGGCGAAGGGCCGGGCCCGCCGGAAGAGGGAAGGGGCTCAGCGCCTGCCTCGGCCGGGAGCCAGCGCGGGCCGAGCGGCGACGCAGCTGCGCCCAGGGCTTTACGCTGCTCTCGGGGCAGCGGGGAGGCGGAAAAGGGAGGCGAGCGCCGCAGCCGCGGTCGGGTGGCGGGGCCCGCGCAGCCCCGGAGATGGGCGCTGCCGCCCCGGGCAGCCCAGCGGAGCGGGGCTCCCAGCGATAGCGTTACCAGAAAGGGAGTTTAACGTACCGCTGCGGGGCGAGAGGGAGGTTAACTCCTTGCGGTAGGTGTAAGCGCTGAGTAAACACCATGCGGCTAACCTATGATGTTTGCTCTTTAATTTAATATACCTGGATTTTCGCTGCTAGCCATTAATAGGTGCTTTGCCAAATGCACGTCATGCTGGGTGCCTTCAACATCTTTTTAGGCAAATGAAAGTTGAGAGCAATCAGCCTCTCGTAAGTGATCCTCAGCATCTTGCTGCATGCACTTCCTGTTGTGCTTTGTTTGTTTTGTTGGTTTTAAACAGAGAAACGAGTCCAACAGCAACAACAAAATTATAAGCCAGTAAAAATATCACACCTCTTGAAACATTTCTGTTTTCAGCAACAAAAGCCTCATTTGTGTTATTTTGAACAAACAGCATATGCAGTCACTTTGTCTTTGCAAATGTGCTTCTGTTAAAACATGAATTAACCATGCACAATAAATTACCATTTGTCTGGACCTGTAAATATTGACGGCTCTTTAGTTTACAAACCCTACTGTAATTATTAATTGGTGCTGTTTTAAATCATGCCCCTTGGGTCCATTGCTTCACCATTTAGTTTAAAAACAATTTTCCAGATAAGGTACCGCCTAAACATTTTTGTTGTCCCCCTAGATAAATCATTACACTAACTGTTTATCAGAAAACTGCAGGCTGTCACAGGATTAGGAGAAAGCAGAGGAGCCATATTTAATTTTTTGATAGAACTCAAAGGGAAGAAAAATGAAGAAAAAAAATCAAGACTAAAAGCTGCTTACACCTTTCATGAATTTCAGACTTCACAGGATCAAAATTTAAACAGAATAAATAGGGGCACTTGCTAAAATTATTTTATTGACAAAATACACACACTGTTAAGCGAAGTGTGAAATGCAACTAATTCCCTCAAAATACAGTATGGTTACAAGACCAATTTGTGGTCAGAATATTTAACTTCGAACAGAAGATGTATTTTGTTCCCTGAAGCTGACTGCAGACAGAAGATCTAGAAATCACTTGAATTTGTAACTTTTATGAAACTACTGATGAAATTATAACCACAGTGACTTTTACTGATCAGGATGTAATAGAGACAGTTTTGTGCAGTTTCCAGAAGAGAAACAAAGGCCACTGAGAAGAGTGCACACCCCTCCCCCTTGTTTCTCTGAACTTCATGTTAGTTGTGCTTAATTTACTGGGAAAAACATGTGACATTGGTATTCTACAGTGGTTTTTTTTTTTTTTTAAACACACTTAGCAAACATACTTCAAAGGCCATCACTGAAAATTCATAAAGCTAACACCTACATTACTTCTCCCCCCCCCCCCCCAAACACACATCCCCCCCCAAAAAAATCACACATGCTTTGAACAAGGAACTTTATAATAAACTGCGTGAACAGAATGACTGCCTAGTTGGGAAAAAGACAAATAGTGTCCTCTAAAGCACTGCTCCGCTTCTCTCTTGTAAGCGAGCTCCAAAAATAGGCTTAAATGGAGTGCCACAAAAACTAATGACTGGCACAATACCTTTACACTTCAGTATCTAGACAACTTGTAGAAGTGATGAAAAGTAGACCATCTCACCATTTGAAACGGAAATCCAGAGTACTATCCATTAGACTGTATGCATTTTTATACTAATGCTAATTACCAGCTCACTGGCACCAACTTTTTACCCTGGCTGGCTGAATTTGCTTTTCAGGATGCAGATGAAACACTTTCTATAGTCTAGCAGATATTTTGTTTTCTATTGTGCATTAGTTCAGGTTTCATAATTATTCTTTATAATCACATCTGCAATCCAAGCAAACCAAGTTCCTGCATTTATGGAAAGATCACAGGGAGTGAAAAAATTTGAATAGGCCAAGTGATGTGAATACACACAGACAAATCATTATCTGTTCTTCTCACATTCTTTTGGTAAACAGGTAGAGGAGAAACATAAATCATTGCTCAGCATGTATCAACTAGCTCCTCTTGATTCCTATTTAAATTAATAGAACACCACCATCCAAACAAGTATGCATATAAAAATTAGATAATTACATGCCAACCCATACCATGTCTGCTTCCTTTAACTCACCAAGGTAAAAAGACAGACTTTGGACCTATATAGAAATTTATCCTGAAAATTGAATTAACTCAAGTTAATGCTGCTCTTTTCCATTTTTCCTTGCAGACTTCAGTGCTGAGCATTTATATCTATGCCACTTTAAATGAATGAAATGCATATATTAACATTATTTACAGAACTTCTCCTGAAACATATAGCTTTGATCTGGACCTGAACTGTTTACTCCCCTTTTACAGAATGAAAGAAAAAAGTATCCCGAAAAAAAGTCAGTCCTTACGATGCTTTATAAATACGGAAAAATGAAGTGCTTCCAAAACTACTTGTCAAAAAAAGTATGCACAGAATTGTTTTTAAACATTTGCTTTTCCTTGCTGAATTCAGAAAAGAGAAGGGGGAAAGTTAGTGAACTGAAAGAAAAAAAGAACAGTAATAACCTTCCAGAATAGTTGAGCTGAGAATCAAGTTGTCTTATTCTTGATTTGGCAAGAAAGACTGATCATAAGTGCCTTTGGCAGAACTGTATTATCCTTAAAATTTTCTAACTCAACTTTTTCCACCTCCCACCAATTCACATGGGTTTTCTTTTACAGCCATCAGTCAGAAACACACTTACAGCATTTCTCCATTCACACCTCTTTTTGTATGCTTTACAAAATATCTTGTTCTACTAAGTACAAAGAGAATTTTCCCGGAATTAATTCTCCCAAAGCCACGCGTCATATGTGCATCTCAGAATTGCAGTGTTTTATAGTTGTTTGGGCATCACATATGAATCAGCTACAAACAAGTGAATTTTACTATCCTAACCAAGTGAAAAATACAGAAAAATGTATAAAAATAAATATGAATGGTTGTGTAGAGCTTTAAAGATGCTTCAGTTTGAATAAATAAAGGGGTATGCTCTCAGTGAAAAATTCACAATGAGACTTGAACACATTATCGCTAACATAGCTTTAAAACTGGTGCAGAAGTACTCACACAGCATTGAAAATATATTTTGCATGCTAAATAAAAACCGACAAAAGATGTATATGCCCACATTGTCAGCATGTTCCTTGCTGCCAAAAGCCAGTCTGCTGTCAAATAGATTATGTTCATTTGGCCTTTGGGAATGGTGGCATCTTAGAATTTCAATTTCAAAATATAATTAGAAGAAACCCACACAAACATTAACATGGCTGGAGGAGGAATACCTTGTATAGAATACTTAAGTCAGGATCAGAATTTCTCTTTGGTATTTTAGCAGAAACCAAGGAAGCAGCTAGAGACTGAGGCATACAAAATGCTACACCAGTACTGCACAGACACGTTTTCCACCAAAACCCAAGTATTTCAATGGAAATTAGGACAAATTGTACCATGCAAGCCAGGTACAAGCTACAGTATCAAACTTCAGCCACAAACCCACTCAATGAAGAACAGCCATGCATACATGGGAAAGGCATTATGGAAATGATGAGAAAAGATTTTCTTCCATACAGCATTGTTTTTCAGTTTTGTTTCTCCATCTAGGCGATGACAAGACTATGAATGTTATCTAATAATGCACTAATCTTTTTCCTCAGAAAGCAGAGATAAACGTTGAAACATTTAAAAAAAACAGATAGCTATAAGTGAGTAACAGATTCACTTAACCAAGCACTTATTTCCTGTATCTTGAATAATTAACAAAAAAGTGTTTACCAACAATTATATAACAGCTTTTATAGTAACACAAGGAGGAGAAAAACATTTAGCACTGACTCATAAATAATTCAAGAGGTCTAATTTACCGTAATCGTGTCTAGCATTTATCTTCAGTAAATAATGTATTAGGCATATACTGTGCGCTATTTCCTACAGTAACTACTAGTGAGCATTAGGAACAAACCCATCTGTGTTTAGCATTCTGTAAATCAGGCCAGCTCTTGCATGCATAAAATGATTGCTGATGAAGCTATTTACCTACGCAATGGATAGAAATGACATCTTTTAATGTAAAATTAAATAAAAATTGTAGAAACTGCAACACAGATGAGGTTCTTTTGTATACTATAAATATTCATAGCTTCCAAATTGACAAAGCATACCTCAGAAACCATAGGAACCACTCTAGGAAAAGAGTTGGGTCTTCCACATTCACTGTGCCAGTGACAGATTAATTTGCATAAGAGCAAATTAACATCTCAAAAGCCCTGTCTTAGCTAGCATTTTCAAGAAATCTCCCACCATCACGCGAAAACCACTGCAGCTACCTTGGCATAACAGAAGTGAGAGTTCTAGTGTAGTCCGAACACAGAGTGGGTTGGTTCGCTGGTTTGTTTCATTGAAACGCCATTGTCCCAGCTAGTTCACCTCTATTAGCAGTTCCTAATAAATGTTAGCATACACAACAAACACCAGGCTTTAGGGGGGTTTCTCGCTTGTTAGATTTAATATTTTTGCCCATTAAATCTGCAGTTTACTTAATCTCTGTTGAAATTTACATTTTCAAATAAAAGCATTTGAATTTATCACATCTCCATAGTATTCAATTTGCATATAAAACAAGGCTTACATTTCTGTTAGAAGCTCACTTCCCCGTTTTATTATTTTTTCAACTTTCTGCAAAATGTTAAACAGATACTCAAAATAATACAGATTCCAAAACTCAATGCACTTTATCTCTTCGTATGACTGTGTTGTACATGCCTAGTACTTCTTAATACAGTTTTCACATTCCAAAAATGTGTTTAAGTATAAAATATTATATGAATGACTTAAATGAAATCGAGTACTTTCTCACAATTTATCTTCCTGGTGTCCTCGATTTAAGTGGTCATCTAATGAAAGTTCACACAAGTTAACAAGCACCATCTCTGAGGACTCCAAGAAGCCTACATAAAGCATGCCTTGGAGTACAGTTAGCAGAAGTTTCTTTATTTTTAAAAGCACACTTGTGTTAATTTGCTTAGATTCCCTTTATTCTATATGCTTGTATGATTACCAGAGACATTCATTTGTCACTTACCTCCTAGGCTTAGGATTTAGTTGTAAAGGTGTAGTTGGAATGTCTCACTAATTACAACATATGTTCCTGTACTGTCCTTTTGTTAAGCCCCATCATCTGAATAGCAGCACTTTCTCATTCTTTACATGATCTCCTATAAAATGAACCAGCTTATTATCTTGAATTACATGAAAGGCATTCCAGAGGATATAAAATGTAGAAATAGCTCAAGAACTGCTGTTTCTTTCACATCATTTTACTTGACTAGACCACTGAAATTCATTTAATAAACCAGTACAAATTAGCAGAATAACTTTCTTTTATATTTGTACAGGAACATATATTGAGAGACCAGGAAAAAGTTAAATACATGCAGTTTTCAGCTGTCTCGGTTTCTTCAAACCTTAGGTGGAAACAAGCCATTTTAACATGATTCATGCTGAAATAACAGCATGCCAGAGCACTGCTCAGCTCACCACTTAATGAAGCACACCAGTCGCCCTACAAAAGGAAAGCCTCAGTTACAGCTCAGCAGGATGCAGAAGGCCTTCATTGACTCAGCCTGGTCAAATTACAGAAAGGACACATGAAAGAAGACAGCCTGTTATCCTCACAATCTCTGTCCCTACCTTTTCTGCTGCCTAACATTAAAATTGGAAGTTGTCTTTTTGACATCAAGGTAATCAATTTTTGTAGGACTAAATCCAATATTTGTTGACTGGGTCAAAACACCAGATCAGTGATAAGTGGATTCAAAATCGGTTAAATAAAAACATTGGAATGTTGGAATACAACAACCACTGAACAGACGCATGCTCAATGAAGCCTTCCGTCAACAGAAAAATGACTTTTTAATCAGAAATTTAAATTATGCTTGCTTACTAAAATTTTTAGGTCTCCATAAAGAAATCACAGAAGTATATTTTAAAGATGGAAATATGCATCAATAGAATAAATAGAGCAAATTAGGTGAACCTTCTGCATCTGGACTGGAATCACACCTGCATTTAATACTATGTTGGGAGAGATGCACCCTCATTATGAAAGAAGGGCCCTTGAGAACAGAGCAACATGTAAATACATATGTTCTGAAGACTCAAAGAGCAAAAAGCACAAAGGTAATTTACAGAGATATTATGAAGGCAATGCAGTTTGGATGACACTATATAATTTAATCACTCAATGCCATAACAAGGCTTCCATCAAGAGATCTTTCAGTCATGAATCTCAACCAGCACAGAAATCCCAATTAGTTGCAAGCAGTTTCTTAATCTTTACTTGTTTAATTTCCCTTTAATTGTCAAGGCTGATTTGGAAGCTACCATGTGAAGCGCAATCACTAAATGTTAATAGTGCAGAAAACACTCTAATATATATATTTCATCTGAAGCTATTAATGTATGAATCAAAAATGCAAACAAATCACTACATGCAAAACAGAATAGATTGCATTTGTTCATCATGACATTTTATAATGTCAAAGACCTATCTCCAGCTTCAGATTCCTGATTGAAAAAGGAATCACTTTAACAGTAGAATTGCCTACTGTCAATTTGTCAAGTCCAGATAAAACCTGATTTCATAATCCATGAAGACAAAGGAAAAACATAGCAGGACCCTAACAACAGAAAATTACACCATCAGGATAAATGTCAGGCACTAAAATAAGCGCATCCATGAAAACTTCATGCTGTAGACTACTGATGTCTCTGAACTATTGCCATATTCTTGAGCAGAAAGACAAAGGCCAAGTATTCTGATATCTAAACAGATCATAAAGGAATTTGTGGTTACAAGGTCCTTCGCTAATTGACTTTCCACCACTACAGAATTCTGTCAGTAAGACCCAGCTAGTAAATAAACGGGTACTGCAACCTCTGAAAGCCAGAAACAATAGAATACGGGATTGACCATGAACAATGCTGTAAGGCTTTTCTAGCCATCAGGCTAAAAAGTGAAGTTAGCCTTCAATAGTACTGTTGTGGTGGACAAAAAGGGAAGGCGGGAGAGGGTCCAGCAATAAATCCAAGCTTTTAGCTTCGAAAGTTTTATCTGAACTGGTATGTATGCTGGGGAGCTCCAAAGCTCCATACTGTCATGTGTGATACAGAGATTGCCAAAGCCAGGAAGCATACAAGCAGGAAAACCTGGAAGTGAATGACTCAGCACCACACAGACAAATTAGAATGAAGCCAATTCCAATATCTGCCTTTCCACAAACGATACATATAAAAAGGAAAAACACAAAAACAATACACAAAAAGCATGTCATTCTGAATATTACACTATCATTCTTGACAGAACTAAGCATTATACAATGCAAGTATTATACAGTTAGAAACAGATATTAATTTCAAGAGTAAAGTGGCCAATAGCAACTGGAATCAGCCTTACAGAACCATTTCTGAACACCTCATGTTTTGCTTTACAGCAAAAATCTGGTTTCTGTATTAAACTAATACTTGACCATACAAAAATAATCAAGTAGCTGCAAGAAGTTGTTTGGGGATGTAGCAAAGGGAGTTCCTTTTCATAAAAAGAGAGAGTAGTCATCATGAAAGGATTTAGAATCTACAAGGGCCAAAACCATCTTTAAAGACATTTTGCTCTTACTGTTAACTGTACAAAATAAAAAAATACTTAGTTACTCTTATAACTGTCTTTAAATACTTCAGCTAATTTTATACAAGATGGATGTTAGCTCATTTTGTAATTTTACTATAACACGTTATTTTTAGATTATCATGGTATTACAACCAATTTTTATTCCTTATCACACAAAGAACATGTTCACTATCATGCAGCACTGACACCTCTACTATATCCTACATACCTTCATGCTCAGAGAAACAGAAAATGAAAAGAGGTCTATATGCCTGTATGCAGAGACCAAATAAAGACTTGGAGCAGTTGATCTTCCTTCAAATCCTTGCAAGGGCAGGCAGATCAGCAAAAGATTTAGAAATGCAGTCTTCAAGGAGTTTGGGATTTTTTTCCCCTCGCAGTACATAAACCAAATTACTTAACTTCTAATCCACATATGGCACCTGCTTCCTCCAAATTCCAGGTACTTGCTCCCTATTTGACAAATTTATTTGTATCTTTTCTTGGATTGGCACATGCTCCTGAAATCATCTCTGCCAGGGTGGTCACCAATGCTTGTACATAAGTTACTGTAGTGTAGTGAAAGTTTGTTTTAAAAGACGATTCAAAACAAAACCAGAAGCATGCCCGCAATTCACCTATAGTGATATGGTCCACATCAGGATTAAACCATACAGCTATTGTGAAAGACAAGTACACCTATGCTATAGACAAGACTAATAACTCAAAAACCAGAATTGCTCATTGTATTAAGACTTTTTTTCCCCTCCTTTTTGGCAGAAATATTCACTTCCATGAATTCAATTTAGGAAAAAAAGGATTTTACAAATAATTGTAACTATTCCAGACTCTTGGTTGAACTCACGTAGTATCCTGTAATTGAAAGAAGAAAACTATGCCCATTTTGCTATTCTGAAAGCTTGTGTTTAAGTATTTAAAAAAAACTACAGTAAAAACAATTGATTCAAAAGCACAAAACCTAACAATATTCATTCATGCAAAACAACTACATTAAAGGAGAGAGGTGAAGTCACTAATTTAAAGGCTGACAAGACAGTAGCAACAGAAAACATTTGAAAAAACATCCTAAAATCTGTGAGTTGCAAGACCATATGTCCTGAAGACTGGAGGGAAGAAAAGAGGAAGGAAAAAACACTCAAGCTTCATCTTTTACTTAATACTTGTAACATTCCAAGACATTGACTGCAATGCTGCTTTTACACATGCCACACCTTGCCAAAATGTAGTTCACAACTGTTTAAGCTCCTTTAACAAGAAGTATGCATACTGAAAACTGCACTGGCACTCAAAGGTCAGTCAATATTTATAACTGATCTCTGGACTTTTTTTCTAAACTAACATCTACTACAGCACCATAACCAAGTCCTTTATTGTCCCCTGTATATCTTGGGCACCCAGCCACATTTGCCAATCTGTCTTCAGCCACTTTAAAACAAATATTAATGTCAGAATTAGAATTCGAGACAAAAGTGTTCTCTATCTGCCAAAAAAATCAAAATAATTTGAGCACTCCATTGTAAATAATTACAGCTGGAAAGCAGTGAATATATTTCAGCCAATTAATCCAGAATTACAAAACATTATACAAAAATTGGATTCAAGTATGAACTGAAGATCTCTGTGGAACACTTGGTCACTAATTACACAGATACACACAGGCACTAAAGAAAATGCAAGTGTCCAAAAGGCTTAATTTCGAGTCTATTGCATATTTGACTTTACCTTTTACCACTTGTGAGCTACCCACTAGTTTTTTGTCTTAGACTATGATCTTGCAATACAAACAATAAGAGTCGGACAGGAGTAGGAAGAAGAGAGTGGAATGTGGTCTTTTGCCTGACAATGAATACAATGAGTTTCTAAAACAAGAACTAAGCTATAGTAAGTATGTAGGTAAATACCTGTAACTAATGCACTGATATCCTCTCCTTTTACCCTGTTAACATCCTCACACACAACACATGCACATATTCAGGTGTACTTCTTATGACTTGGGGGGAAGGAAACCTGTAGAAATATTATTACTGTATTAAACCTTGTTTTTTCATCATTTAATTGTTTTCTGACTTCAGTNAGATCACAGCTATAACCTCACAATATGCCTCCATGCATCTGCAAAGGATGCTGAAAATTAAACACGTTAACAATTTAGTTGGTAAGATATCTCGTTGGTGTAACCAGAACTCATCATCTTTCAAACAGCTCTGAAAAGAAGACTATAGATTCTAAATGAGATTGTTTGATTGCTTTTTCATTATGAAATCCAATTTTATCTTTGTCCTATATAATAACAAGTTTGACAAATATTGTCAGCATTTATTGTTTCAACTATAAAAAACTGCCTTCTTAGCAAGACTGAACAGTAAATGAAATTACAGAACTGATGCTGCAGTTCTTACCTGATATTTTGCACTAAACAAGAGCCTCACACTTTTTTTTTTTTAAAGGAAACAGATTTGTTAATAGTCTGATTTAAATGTCAATAGGTGCAAAAAATATGCTCAAAACTAGTGGTGTTAGTGTAACAAGGTGAACAATGAGGATTCAGTAGCAACATGCTACTAGACATCTTGAAAACAGGATTTCAAGCTATTTATGAATTAAATGTTTGTGAAATATGTAGATACATACTTTTAGTTTGGAACATAACATATTCACTGCAAGCTTGACATAGCTAAGTTTTTTTAAATATTTGATAGTAAATTAGCTTTAATAAATGCTCTGTTATAACACTGAACTCCTAGAGTTTCCATAACAGAACAGCGTGTGCCAAATTTTCTTATTCATCATTGCAAACCTCAAGCTGTTTGATGCCTTTTTAAAGGCTCATTCTCTGGAAGAAAAAACATTGTTACATATACACACACTTTTCAATTAGAACTCAATCTATACCAATTTCATGAGTTTAGAGTAAATCCTGAAAATTGTTCAGCCTCAAGATTAAAAAACAGAGTGAGAAGGTGCAACGTATTGGTTCCATCTCCAGTACTGAAGTCCATCTCTTGTTTTCATGGGGCAGCCTCCCAACTTTCTATTGCATAAGACTAGTAACATTACCCAAGAAGGATGCATTTTCTTATTCCTTGAGAGGCTAGAGATAGACGCAGCAGTTAGGACAGCAAGACTAGTCATACAAGCAAGTCAGTCATTTAAATGCAGTTTTGCCATTCTCACTGTGTATTTTGAAGCTTCAATTCCTTGTGCTGCTTTTTCAGAAAACAGTAAATGTTTCTCTCCTGAGCATGCCATTCACAGCAGTCTCCAGAGCGCCCATTCTGCCACAACTTGATTCCAGATAAGCAAAGCCATTATATAACTAATGAGCAGAGCACATCGATATCTTGAGTTTGGCTTTTACAT
>VXAL01018426.1:3248-16583 GCA_013399475.1 Chauna torquata
TCATTACTGCTTTTCAAGATGATGCATAGTAGAATAATTCCAGTAGCTGTGCAGTGGCTCTCATATGAGAGGGGTTTGTTTGTAGTTGTCTTTTTGTTTTTCCCGTACATATTTAGGAAATGAGAAAGTAGCTCATTAAAGGAAAACTATGTGGGATGTTTTGATACTAGAATGATGGGTTTTGTTTTTTTGTTTTGTCTTTTTTTCCTCTTCAAGTGCCTTATGTGGTTTCCAAGAGCCAGACAAGTCAGTTAAATAAAGTTGAGAAGCATTTTCTGTAAACAGTCAACTCAGTGTAATGGTTCCCTGAATTTCTCTCTTCATTAGCATTTACCACTTTCTCCTGTCAAAAGTTGTGAGAGAGAACTATATTTGCTAAGACGAGCACAAGTTGCTGAGGAGGACCTGAACAGAGCTCGTGATTTGATTCAACAGCTAACCAGCACAATTTCACAAAAGGAGAAAGAAATAGAGACAAAGATAGTAGAATTGAAAACACAGCATGAAAAAGAGCTTTCTCAGTTGGGTCAGGAAAACTATGTTCTTCAGAGCAAGGTACTTTATCATTTTGTATCTCACTAGTATAGAAAGTGAGAAACATTACTTCTCAAAGTTAAATGCATGTTATTTTAGATGAGTCATTAATGAGCAGAAAACTCACATGTACAAACTAGTAGAGTGTGTGTAAATGTTTACCCACTACCACATTTATTACCCATAGGACACAATCTTTTTTCTACAAAATACGTTATCCCAAGTTCACTTATTTTGCTCTTTTGAGAGTTCTGCAGCAGGTTTTTTTGCAAAGATGTGACTTGCTCTTATGTTTTTTAAAAAAAAAGAATGAATAACGGATATCACTTGTTGAAAAAGCAGGAAAGTACTATACATTAAGATACTGTTGTTAATTTGATGCACGTTTCAATGTTGTGTTTTGTCTATATGGCATATTTGCAGGGTTATTTCACTATAACTTCCTGTCTAGATAAATAAGAATAGAAAAGGGAGGGTATAGTGTATTTTTTTTTAATTTTCCCAAACTTTTTTTGTTCCTGTTTTGTAGTGCCTCTGTAAAACTCCAATAATAACATTGGCTCATTGGTCTGCTTTCATGTCTTAATGTGTACTAACCTATTTATAATATAAAGTTTAGTCTTGTAGAGAATTCCATATTGCTAAGAAATATGTGTCGAATCATATCTATTTCTTTTTGAAAGTTGAGAAGCATGGAAGAGCTGTCTAAAGAAAAGAGATGGATCCATCATACAGCAACAATTCCTGTCACTGAAGAAAAACTGTCACAAATACAAAAAGAAATTGAAGATCAAGAGGTCATTATTCAAGGTTATCAACAGGTATACCACACAGCATATCGTGCTGTGTTCTAGCCAATTTCAGAAAGACAACTATTTAATCGTTACTTCTATTCTGTTGAAAACAGAATCTTGCTATGTAAAAAGTGGATGAAATTTAGATGTGAAGGGCACAGATATATTGCACGTTTAAAAATGTTTTGCATGTGTCTAGTTTGAGCTAACCTTTTTGCCCAAAATGTAGGAGAAAATGTGTATTTTTAAGCAATATTGGAAGTCTGGAGTGTTCTGTTTTAAGATGGTTTTTCACAGAATATGAGCAGCTGATTACAAGGAAACCTTGTTAGCATGCCTGATTTGTTACTTACTGAGTCAAGTGTAGAAAAAGATGATGCAAGCTTAATGATCCTTTTGAATACTTGCAGCTGTAAAATAAAACAGGTTAGTTTAACCAGCTTCCAGCTGGTGCTCAGCAGCATTTCTTATTAAGTTTTGCATGCAATGTCTTGCCAGTGTGGCTAAAGGCATGGCAAATCAGTGACTGTTTGTGTTCACAGAATTGGAAAGGTTGAGCTTTGATCTATTAGCACTCATCCATGTATGCGCTTTTAGAATATAGTTGGGATAGCTTTGCAGAGGAGCTGACCCAGGGGGACTGGTTCTCCAGAGTTAGCAGACACTTGGACAAGGTTTTAGAGGTCACTGTGTACTACTTTAGTGTAAAGATAATGAAAATAGGTTTCCATTTTGGAAATTTGGTAATAAAACATTTCGTGTTTGCTTCCACTGTTTCAGTGTTTCAGAAGGGAAACTGTGCAACTCATAGATAACTGTTTTTGAACTGGGTAAAACAGTAATTTATGAACATTCTTTGTCTGTGAACATTAACTTTGTCTGTCTCATCTTAGGAAAATGAGAGGTTATACAAACAAATGAAAGAGCTGCAAATCCAAAACAAAAAAAATGAGGAACAAATGTTTAAGGAGAATCAGTGTTTAATGTCTGAATTAGCAGCCCTAAGGTAGGCTTCATTAAACATCTGATCTAAAGCCACTAGATTTTTCAGCTGTTTTTATTATTTTTGTTTATGAAGAATCACTGCAAAGTCTGTCAGATGCATGTTTTGTGGTGTTTCTTGGATCTGTGGTTTTGTTTTTTCTTTTGAGAATAGATTTATACTGATTATTGGCACTTAATTCCTTGTCTTCTTACTGATCTTGCAAACCTATGGGAAGACTAGAGGCTTCCATTTGGGGAATATTTCAATGCTAAAATTCAAATATTGTTATTCAAATCAGAATGTTTAACAAGTATACTATGCTTGTTCTGGTATTTTAGCTCTGCTGAAACGTCAAAAGGTTTTGATACTGTTGTAAGATGGACAGTAGATCTGGGCCACAAGAGATTCTGGTAGTGGAAGAACCATTAGGTTCACTGCACTGTAGGTCCTGTAAGATTCGTGTCCTATGTAAATAATGAAGAAAAAATGTAGCAGCAGTGTGAATTCCTGGTTTATGAATCTTTGCCTGGGAGAGGCCAATAGATGAGTTCCACTGATGCAGAGCAGGTTTTCTTTCCTCCCCTCATGTAGCTCGAACAAACCAGTTTGTGCAAGGTGAGAAGACTCCACCTTACAAGGTGAATTTTTTTTTATTTTTTTATTTTTTTTGGTATAAAGATGTGCTGTGTGGTTGCTTCTTTATTTTGAACCTGCACAAATTGACCTTACAGTACCACTTGGTGGGTGTTGTTTTGTTTTTTATTACGTCACTGTTACTACATTGTATGCCACATTTAGTATGCCAAGTAACCGCACTGCATAATTGTTTTTGTTGCTCTTTAGAGAAAAGATAGAAAAGACTAATATTCAGTCACGAATTGTGCAAGATTCTGAACCAGCCAGGAATCAAAGTTTCACAGAATTGATTTCAGAGCTTCGAACAGCACAGGTAGGATATGCCAAGCCTGTTTTTCACATGTTCATGTAAAAAAATAATATAACCATCCATACTGTAGACTAAAAATATAAATGAAGAAAGTAACTGAGCATGCTACTCTTTTACAGTTAATCATTTGCCACGCTTGTGAAAGTTCATTTGATGATACATTTGTAATATACAAGTAATCCCCTTTCATCAAATGAACTCTCACAAGTAATCCCTTAGAACACAGACTCACTATAAGTGTGGTGTTTCCATGTTTACTGACAATTCTGAAATATCTTGTGAGAGGTCATAGAAAGTAGTGATATCTCTGTAGCTTTCACCCATGAGACAAATCCAGAATAGTGTTTATCACTGCTCTCTACCAAGAAGATTTTAGAAAAGAACATCAGAGAGAAAAGAATCTATTGCTATTTGCTCATGTCACTCTTCTAGTGCTACAGGTGCTTTTGGCTTTGAGGGAGAATGTTTTGTAAGTTTCATATTAAAATTAAAGGTTTCCAAGAACATTTGCTATTCTGCATCCTGCAGGTAGAGGGACTGTTCTGGTACATGCTTCCCCTGATAGTTAGGCCAGAAACTAAAAGCATTTTTGTTTTGGGTGGGTTGGTTTGTTGGGTTTGTTTGGGTGGGTGGGTTGCTTGGTTGGTTGGGGTTTTTTTGGTTTTTTTAAACTGGTTTATTCAGTCGTAAGGGGAGCTGGATTCAGGAAGCTCCACAACCAGTGGAGTTGTTCCTGGTCTGATACAGCTGACTTTGAGCTCTTAAGACTCCAGGGGCTCCTCTGATTTCAACCTCATACATGCTGCTGCTACACTTCCCTGTCTATAGGTTCCATCCTGTAATGAGGCTGAACACGTGCTCCAAAGATGGAGACAACACTAACACAGCGTACAAATAATGGATACCAATGCCTTTGCTCACACCACAGAAACGCACTGTATTCTTGGAAACACGAGCAATGCAGATGGCCTGATCCAGTTCAGCAGGTCAGGACTAGCTAGCAGTAACACATGCATGCACACGTGGGTCCCTCCAGTAGCCAGTCCTAGGCGCTTGGTATGTCTACTGGCTGGGCCCAAAATCTCACCCTCCACCCATCTGCTGCTCCCTACAACCAAGCGCCTCCATCTCCAGAGGGTGGCTCCTCTGGAGACTTTTTGTCCTACTCACCAGCTACTCAGTCTTGAAGTTTGCCAGTGATCACACACACAGAAAACATTACGAAATGGAGTGCAGTAAGATGAGCCACTGTCAATATGTGTGGACTATACATCTGTCCATTTAAGCTGCAGTCTTTAGTCTTAGAAATAAGTAGAACAGTTTGCTTTACTGACCCTCTCAAAAGGCAGATCTGTAATGTTCTCTGGTTCTACAACAGCTATGCAAGACTTCAAAAAATACATTTTTTTTTTTTTAGTGTTTTTACATTAAGTTTTCCCATGCTCTGCTGCAGCAAGGTCTCGGAATAATACCAAAACTAATATGTGGTTCAATACAACCATTGTAATTTAATCATTTTATTGTGAAAAAAACATGTTCCGTCTTTTTTGTATGACAATGTGTGTTTAGTTTTTCTTGTCTTACCATTTTCTTCTAAAACTCAGAAGGAAGAAACTAAATTACAAGAAGAGATAAGACGGCTTAAGCAAGATAAACAAGCTCTTGAGGTAGACTTGGGACAAGCAAAGAAAGAGAGAGATTTAGCAAAATTCCAAATTGCATCCACATCAGGTAAAGCACCTCCGTTTTCTTGAATAATTGTGCCTATTCTTTGCATCGCTAAATAAATATGTAACTAAAACTTGCTTCTTCATATAGTGTGACTTAGTCAAGCATAACTAGATCATTTCCAAATATTGCCTAAACTTCTAATAAATGTATACAGTGAAGGAGAGGCCACTATACCTTTGGCACTCTATTAGAAAGCCTTTTCTTGTATCCAGCCAAACTCTTTGTTGCTTGTTAAGCTTGATTCCTTGCCCATCCCTCAGTGAGCATGGAAAACAGACGATTCCACTTATGACAATTCTGTTCATAAGAAAAGATATACTATATTGCCTCTTAGTCTGCTACTTAGATCTGCTCATCAAACCTTGCTCATTTTTTACCCATAACTAGCCACATACCCAAGCCTTGTGATTTTTTTCAATGTTCTTATCACCCAAGCCTTGTGACTTTTTTCAACGTTCTTATCAAAACTTTCTCCAGGTTGACTTCAGCTTTCTTAATGAGATGGGGGCAGAAATTGGACTTTTCACTTCCCATATCACGCATCACAAGCGCTAAGAGCTGTAAGAGCTCTTCTGAAAATGTTTGATCACTAAATGGGAGGAGTGTGGTTGATACATATCTAAGTATACATTCCATACGTTGTCATTCGTGTTGTTACGGCAAATTTTTTTACTAGAACCTTATTCAAGAGCAGATCCCACTAGGATTCTGTTTTAAATACTTTCCCATGGTAAACTGTGAACCATTGACAACTACTATATATGATAGAATTACGATTCTATGATTTTGTTAGTTTTAAGTACTGTTGCTTTTAAAATCCTAGTATGGGTCTGCTTTTAAAACTTTTCTGAAGTAACAGGATTGTCAAAATAGTGTATGTATGAAATATGCTGAGAAGAATAGTGTTGACTATCCAACACATAGTGCAGTCAAATACATTGAATTATGTGTTCTTTAACACATAATTACTAGTAAAACAATAAGAAGGTTGTTTTATTCTTGTAGGTGAGAAGTCTTATGAATTAAAAGTTATGGAAGAATCATACAAACAGGAAATTCTTCATTTAAAAAGAAGACTTCAGTGGTATGCAGAAAATCAGGATCTTCTGGATAAAGATGCAGCCCGTCTTAAAGATGCAAGAGAAGAAATTGAGAAACTAAAACTAGAGGTGATAATATTTAGCTTTATTTAAAATGCTGGAACTTAAAATGATTTCACCTGATGAGTATAATGTAACTTTGTCCTTTAAAAAGGTGGGAGCGTTATGAAGAAAAACCATGTGAACTGTTCATAACCTTTAAATCAAATGTGGGTGTCTTTAAATTCTCTCATTGCTGTAGTAAGGAAGAAAAAGCCAAAATATTCAAAATGTGAAGCAAGTGAAACTAATACATGAATCTTGAATAGTTTTGAGACTTTGCATTGCCTGCTTGTCCGTAGATTTGACTTAAGATTTACAAAAGTAAAGAATTTTACCAGTGATAAAGTATCTTTGATCTTAAAAAATTTTTAATGGTGTTTTATTAGAAAGATCACAGGTGAAAGGAGGTGCTTCTAAAGAAGCAACCTTGAAGGAGATTCCTTAAACACCACCATAACAACCTTTGATCAATATATCATTGCTGTGAAAGAAAATATTTACTTGCATTTTCCCCAGGACCGACTGATGTTTAAAAGCTGTGCAGAGCTTTGATTGCATAGAAACAATCAAATTAGTCAAAAAGTATGTCAGCATAAAAGCATTGCTTATTATCAGCATTCTCAATATGAGAGAGAAATCAAGTTAGAAATACTTCCAACTAAACAAAGTGTAATATCCCAGTAGAGTGATAGTAGTGGCTGGTAAAGGTCAGAAATTTGATTTTCAGTTAAAGCTTTGAGTTTTTGTGGCCGGACTTCATGGGAGTGCAGGAGCATTAGCTATCCAGTTCCTTCCTATGATCCTGAGAGCCAGCATTTATTTAGGCACAGGATAAATTTGCTTTTTGGCTGTTCCTGTATGTAAATCACAAACTGTTTCCTTAACTGACCCTGAATTCATGTACTATAGTGTAGTACATTGTATTATTTCATATTAACCAAGCCTGCATACTGGGAGGATGGGAGAAAGAACAGATTTACTGGTTTGCAGCCAAGAATGTCCCAGAGTGAAAGCTTTCTTCTAGATTTCTGTGGCTAATTTGTTTTAGCTCCTTTGATGTTAAGTATCTTCAAGAAGCTGTAATTTAGTTTAAAGACATGAAGACACAATCAGCACTGAAATAACTATTACCAGTTCTTAAGTTGTGGAATACTTCTATTATTGTGTTTATTTGAAATGCTTACTTTTGCACTACAGGAAAACATCTCTGAATGTATACTTGAGTTTTTCTTATAAATTGGATAGGTTGAGAAGCTCAGAGCTGAAGCTGGAGATCAGTGTGTGCAACAGAAGAAACGTTTGAGAGACAGAGCAGCAGATGCTAAAAGAATTCAGGACCTTGAGCGACAAGTATGCAATAATATAACTATGTTTCACTTAACCTTTATTTCGGATAAGGTCACTTACAAGGCTTACTAGTCCTTTCATAAGCATAAAGCAGTGAATGAAGCCCTGTGACAAAGTAACTTTTATACTATGGAACACTCACCACAAAAAGCTACAATGATTTATTTACAAAGGGCTCTCCTGCTACTGTTCTAATAAGCTATTTACTGATATCCTTTTTAAAGTCTTTTAATGTTAAAGTACTGTTCAGAGTTTCTTGGAAAGGAGCAAGAGGGCAAAAGCACATGCAAGCTTCCTGTTTATCTTCTGAGACTCCCTCTGTCTGTATGCAGTAAATCCTTAACATTTTGACCAATTTCAACCAAGTTGCTGCAAGGGTAGTGGTTGAAATTCCATTGAATTCCTACAAGAGCCATGAAAACTGGGAAAGTAAAGAACTTAAAATCCATGTTTCTAGTGACAAAAGAGTCGAGAGGAACTGCGCCTTCCTGAATTTTTGGAGCTGGCAGCTCATTAGCATTTAACTCCAAAATCGTTCAATTTGCTATGTTGGGGGAGAGGCAGAGATGCAGGACAAACAGGAAATGCCTCTGCAGTATTCTAATACAAAAAATACAGAAAGCATCTTATCCATAGATTAAAAAGGGGGCTTTTTGTTAGCCTTGCACACAAGGTTTTAGTTTATTTTGGAGTCTGCAGTGGAATAGTAACAGATTAAATATCTTTTTTTCAAGGGAATAATTTTAATACTGTTATGTATATGTCTCTGTAGCAGTTAGAAAAGTAGAGTGGAATGTGGAAATGTGAATGCTAAGTCCAGAAGAAAAGCAAATATTTTAACAGCATTAAGAGCCTTATACAACTTAAGTGCTAAGAAAGTAAATAAAAGGTCCATTTGACATAAGATAATCTGAAGACCAGAGCAATATTCTGTTTAAATCTATGATGTTGTTTAAGAAGTCAGTCACTAAGAGATGTTTACAGACAAGCAAGACTCATAACATAAATGTAAACAACGTAAAAAATCGTTAGAACAAAAATTCTTGACATATGCATCTCTATTTCTCATTCTTTACCCAACTTAAATGGATCGTATATGTTAACAGTTTGTCACTTATTTCAGTTCACTTTTCATTAGAACTTTCTTCTTTTTGACTTCTGACTTAATTTTCTTTTTGATAGATCAGAGAAATGGAAGGCATTCTAAAAAGAAGGTATCCAAATTCTTTGCCTGCTTTGATGTTGGCTGCTGCTGCTGCTGAGAAAACTAATGATCTTTCAGCTCAGACAAACACAATTGATTTTATGGAGAGAAGAATAAAAAAGTTAGAAACAGAACTTGAGGGTAAAGATGATGAAGCTAAAAAAAGTCTCCGTGCCATGGAACAGCAGTTTCAAAAAATAAAGGTAAATGTTAGAGGCTTGTTGAGTAGTCTACTGCACAAGTAATGGTTGTAAGGCTACAGAGGTCTGCCACAGACCAGTGGTGAAAACTGAAGGCAAAGGCCACACTGAAGAAAAAAGTATTCAAAGAATTTATAACCAGAATTTCAATGGTTCCGGCACCTAAGACATAAAGAGCATCAAAACTAAAAGGACACGTTCCTGGGGCATAATAACTTAGTTATTACAAATAGGGTTTGCAGATATCATTCTGTGGGTCAGAGCAGCTGCTCACCTAATTCCTAGCTGTACACACAGCAGGTTGTGGTTTCCTGCTGACTGGGTATTTCTGCAGGGAACGTCTGGGAACACTAAACATTCTTTCCAAAAACTATATGATAGCAACTCTTCAAGATTTGTGTTAGGAAACACTGAAATTTGGCGTTTTACTTCATGTAAAGGTGAATTGCACAGGTTCTTAATGAGCAGGAAAGGAAAGCATTGGTCGGTTGTTCCTCCTTTTCTCCACGTGAATAACACACCATGCTTTCCTTACAGGCTATCTAGGCTAAGAAGGGTTGCTTTTTCCTCAGCTTGTTATGGAGAAAGAAGTATGAATTCAGAGGCACAGAATCTATATTTAAAACAAAATAAAGTAAAAATCTGTCCTATTAGAGTTTAAGATAATTTTAAAAACGTGAAGTACAATTTTGAGGAATATGACAATAATGTTTGCAAATGTAATGGTAGATTTTAACAAAAAATAAAGATTTCATGCTATATTAAAATGTTAATTTGCCTATCCAAGTTAGTAACATCTGAACAGGAAAAAAATTACATAAGAATGAAATGGTTTCTTGTCAATTTAATTTTTTTCCCAAAGCTACTGTACAAATTCATCCTCTACTCACAGTGAATAGTAATAGGGTTGAGTAATTCTGTTCTACAGCAGACTTAGGTTTACTTCACATATTTTTTTCACTAATTTCTGAACTGATTGAGTAGTGTTGTTAGTAATACTGATGTGTGTCTTGACTTAAAAGATCTTGCTTCAGACATGCAGCAACTTTAAAGAATAATAGAAAGAGCTAGTCATAAATGTACAGTTAAGGAAACTGCTTTTCCCCCCCCCTCCCCATTCTCCCACCCCTACTCCAGATACAGTATGAGCAAAGACTTGTAGAGCTTGAGCAGCTACTTGCCTACAAATTGATGAGTGAATCGCCAAAACTGAATGCTGATGAAGCCAATTCTACTGAACTTGAACAGGAGCTTCAGAATTTGAAGAAGACCCATCAGATCACTGTTAAAAACCTCCAGACAGAAATTGAAAACCTCAAGAGTCAAAATTCCCAGTTAAAACTCAGAGGTAAAAAGGATAATAGAGACTTACAGTTAACAGACTGTCAAATGAAACAAGGTAACACAAAAGAGAGGCTGGTGAAACTAAATCAAGAGCTGGTCACAAAAAATAGAGAAATACAAGACCTTACAAAAACTGTAGAGAAACTTCAAAAAGAAAGGATGGTGATGTTGTCTGATAATAATTTGAGAAATAAAACTGATAATAAGGAAAATTGTCAAGAGATCTTGAAAAAGAATACCTTAACAACAGATAAAAGGAATTCCAGCAACAGCAAACCCTTTCTAGGCATTTTTAACAATGACAAAATATACCAACCGCATACCTTTTCTGATTCCAATATCTCAGAAGTTCTGCAAGAAAATGCACAGTTGAAAGAGGAGCTAGAAAAATTGTCTCTAGAAATGAACGAGCAGAGGGTGAAGTCTCAAGCAACACTGGCTTATTCTGAAAATAATATACGAAGGTAAATGCTCAGCATGTTCCTTTAAGATCCTTGTTAGTGTTGGGTAATGGAGGATCCTAATGACACATCAGCCATGTGTGAAGTTAGCTTATACTTGGACAATGTTCTTTGTAAATTTCATTTTTGCTGTTTGATTTTTCAGAGCAGTGTACAGTCACAATTATTCCTATAGGAAAACCTATATTAATCCTTTTTCAGTGCTACAAGTTGTTGTGGTTCTAAGTAAAAAGATCTCAGTATAAAGCATTTACGATACAATGATTTGTGTTGCATAGCATTAATGTTTGGTACGTATACTTTCCTTCAAACTGGGGCATGCTTTCAGTGGGAGTTACTTGACCAGCTGTAGAAACTTCATGTGTCATGTAGTTTCCCTTAGCTTCCCTCATATTCAAGGTAGAGGTAATAGGCACGTTAGATTGCAACACATTTTATTCTAAAATAAATACTCGAAATAGCACAGCTAAACTATGATTTAAAAGCATCTATTTTATCTTCCTTGATTTTTCTAAGACAAGCCTAAAAAGATGATTGGCTGAGTTTTCAGTGTTCTAGCTGCATCTAGTTAAATGAAACACATCTGACATTGTAGGCTTCCTACCCTGGCATCCCTCCAGAGTAGCAGAAGTAATGGTGGTGGTGTCTCTTGCAAGGTGTTAGGAAATTTCTAAGACATGCTGCATTTAACATTTTTTTCATATTTTGTGTTCAAGTGAGAAAATTCACTATACTTTTGAAGAATTGTTTGTAGCAGCTTTACTACATCTTACTTTCTTCTCCTGTCCAGGATACAGGAAGACACAGCAGAATACATTGCATCTCTGAAAGCTTCCCATCAGAGGGAAGTAGAGAAGATTCTTTGCCAGTACGCAAAGGAGCATTCTGCTTCCAAAGTAGCTGAACTAAACAGCAGAATTTCAACACAAGAGGTGAGATACAGTAGATATATTCATTGCACATAGATATGTTAAAGTTATTTGTTTCTAGATTACAATGACTTTTATTTTCCTTTTAAGTAGGATGTATTGTTTCAAAAATGGGCCTGTGCCACTGTATTCACAGAATTCCAGAATGGCTGAGGTAGGAAGATGGCCTCCAAGAGGTCCCTGATCCAACCCGCTGCTCGAGCAGGGACGCCTAGAGCAGGTTGCTCAGGGCAATGTCCAGGTGGCTTTTGAAGATCCCTGAGGAAGGAGACTCCACAGCCTCTCTGGGCAACCTGTGCCAGTGGTCGGTCACCTGCACAGTGCAGAATTGCTTCTGGATGTTGAAAGGGAGCCTCTTGTGTTTCAGTCTGTGGCCCTTGCCTCTCGTCCTGCCACTGGGCAGGCACCACTGTGCCAGAGCCTGGCTCTCTCTTCTGTACACCCTCCCTTTGGGTGTTTGTATACATTGGTAAGATTCCCCCAGAGCCTCTTCTTCCAGGCTGAACAGTCCCAGCTCTCTCAGCCTTCTTTCATAGGAGAGGTGCTCCAGTCCCTTTATCATCTTCAGTGGCCCTTTGCAGGACTCTCTCCAGTAGCTCCATGTCTCTCTTGTACTGGGGAGCCCAGAACTGGACACAGCACTCCAGGTGTGGCCTCACCAGTGCTGAGCAGATGGGAGGGATCACCTCCCTTGACCTGCTGGCAACACTCCTCCTAATGCCCTCCAGGATACCATTGGCCTTTTGTTTAACTTAGTGTCCACCAGGACCCCCAGCTCCTTTTCTGCAAAGCTGCTTTCTAGCTGGTTGACCCCCAGCATGTACCAGTGCCTGGGGTTGTTCCTCTCCTGCAGATAGGCTGTGTACGTCCCTTCATGGAGGGTCCTGCTGGCCCATTTCTCCAGTCTGTCCAGGTCATTCAATGACAGCACAACCATCAGCTGCTCCCAGTTTTATATCACATCAGCAAATTTGTGAGAATACACAGAGTCTACACTGTGTATACAGGAGAATACACTCTGCCCCATAGTCCAGGTCTTTGATAAAGATGTTGAGTAGGATCGGACCCAGTATTGGCCCCAGGGGTATCCCCTAGTTACTGGTCTCCAGCTAGACTTTGTTCTGCTGATTACCACGCTCTGGGCCTAGCCATTCAGCCAGCGTTCAATCCACCTCACTGTCTGCTCATCCGGCCCGTACTTAATCAGCTTTTCTATAACGATCTTACAGGACACAGTGTTGAAAGCCATACTGAAGTCAAGGTAGGCAATATCCAATGTTCTCCCCTCATCTAACAAGCTAGTCACTTCATCGTAGAGGGTTATCAGGTTGATCAAGCATGACTTCCCATTTGTGAATCCATGCTGGCTTCTAGCAGTCACCTTCTTGTCTTTCGTGTGCCTGCAAATAGTGTGCAGGATTAGATGCTCCATCACCTTCCCAGGGATCAAGGTGTGAGGCTGACTGGCCTGTAGTTCCCTGGGTCGTCCTCCTTGCCCTTTTGAAGGAAGGAGTGACGTTTGCCCTCAGCACTCATGGTTGCATCCCATCAGGGCCCAAGGACTTCTGTATGTCCCGTTTGCATAAGTATTCTCTAACCTGATCCTCTTCCACCAAGCATGCATCTTCCTGGCAGCAGACTTGCCCCCTGGTCTCTGGGGCCTTGGATTCCTGAAGGTTAGTCTCACTAGTAAAGACCGAGGCAAAGAAGTCACACAG